>PYXC01002464.1:1747500-1790000 GCA_015244755.2 Tenualosa ilisha | reverse complement strand
TTTTGCTTAAGACCTTGGTAAAAACATCCATCAAGGTGTGGCGTGCCTTTTACAAGCAGATGGGGCGATATCCAACCCTCTGAACAAAAACATGGTGCTCTGGTGGGGCTCTGGTGACAGCAGTGTGGTGTTTAATAGGAGCATGTAGCCTGTGGGAAAATCACTGATATGGAATATGACATTTGACTGGATGTATTGAAGAGCTTTTAAAAAGTTTAAGGTCGTAACCTTTTCTTTTCTTCTCCCCTCTTCCATCACTTCCCCTATTCTCACCATCTGCTTCACTCCAAGCCATGGCCCTTTCTCTTTTCCTCTTTCCATCTCTCCCTCTTGTCTTCTGTCCTCTTCACCTTCACACCTCTCTTCTCTATCACCCTCTCTCCTTCCACTCCATTCATCACTCCATGCCTTTTTACCTCTTCACTCTTCTCTTCATTATTCTATCTGCTCTGCATCACGCTCTCTCTCTCTCCCCAATACCCTTCTTCTACCTCATACTCTCCTCTATTTTCAATGAGCTTCTTTCTCTTTTACGCTGTCTTTTGTTCTTCCCTCTCTACTCTCTTCTTTTCCTTTCACTCCTCCTCCTCCTCTGCTCTCTATCAGCCTCTCCGCATCTTCCTCCCTTCTTCCTTCCGTCCTGCCCTCCCTTCCCCTCTGCCGCCCCTGAGATGCTCTCATCATTGCAAAAATCATGATCACACTCGTCAGACAACAGATTACATACACACACACACACACCGTCTCTGCTGTATTCCATTTGTGTACCCTGCTCACCCCTCTGCCTGTCTTCCAGCCATTCAGCCTGTTCGCGGGGTGCCAGCGGAATACTGAGTGCCTGCCTAACACGTGTCCCCACATGCCCAATCTCTCTCACACACACAGACACAGACACAGACACAGACACAGACACACACACACACACACACACACACACACACACACACACACCAAAGCCCGTTATTGACATTCAGACGGCTAAAGCTGCCCTCTTCACAGAACAAGCTTGTGTTTCATGTCCATTAGTTGGTTTTTACACTCAGTTAAGTGTTTGTGTATTTGGGATTTGAGAGCAAGACAGAGAGCGAGAGAGAGTGAGTGTGAGTGAGTGAGTGAAAGAGAGAAGAGAGAAAGACAGAAAGAGAGAGAGAGAGAGAGAGAGAGAGAGAGAGAGAGAGAGAGAGAGAGAGAGAGAGAGAGAGAGAGAGATTCATTCTAGACTAGCTGCTCTTACATGATCTGGGATCTGAAACACTGAACAGAAAGCCAGAGCTCTGCTAGACTTCAATGCATTCTCTAACAAATATTTTCATGCTCTCATTTCAGAGAGATGGATCAGAACTGTGTGATCTATACTGTATAACTTCATACTACGGCCCAGTGCCAGGCATTTCAATTTTTTTTCTTAATTATCAAACCATTTTTGTTTCTTTTTTTTTTTTTTCAAGAATAAATGTTTGATCTTTCTCAAAAAGTTCACACTAGAACATTCCTATCAAAAGCCTAAATAAGTGAGTGAGTGCTCATGGGAGAGAAAGGAAATTAGTGAGTCTGTGTGTGCGAGCAATCCAGCATGAGTGAAAGTGCGTGCGTGCGTGTGTGTGTGTGTAGGTGTGACCAAGCGAGTGGTGAGTGTCTGCGAGTTTGTGTCTGTGTGAGTGTGTGAAAGTAGAGTGTGTGTGTGTGTGTGTTTGTGTGTGCATGTGTATAGGTGTGTGTGTGTACCTGTAGTAGTTGGTAGGGATGACCATGGCGGTCTCATAGGTCCATGTAACACAGACAAGATCTGCATAAAACGTCTGTGTGTGTGTTTGTGTGTGCATGTGTATAGGTGTGTGTGTGTACCTGTAGTAGCTGGTGGGGATGACCACGGCGTATCCAGCACAGGTGCCTCCGAGGCAGCCCCCCAGTTCATGGAAGAGGCCGTGTGCCAGAGACTCTAGGGGAAGCACCACCAGCAACATGCCCATGAACAACCCATTAGAGAGCTGAAGCACAGAGAGAATGGGGGGGGGGGGTTGGATAGTTACTCAGACATTATTTGCCAACACTGTGTCTGAGTTGTCATGCTAACAAAGCAACATTGACAGAGAAGGGCAGATAGAGAGAGAGAGATAGAGACATAGAGAGAGAGAGAGAGAGAGAGAGAGAGCGAGAGAGAGAGAGAGAGAGAGTGAGAGAGAGAGGGAGAAAGAGAGAGAGAGAGAGAGAGAAGACAGCATAGAGATAGGCCTAAGATGACAAACAGTAACAGTACAAAGATTACACCTGCAAAAAAATGGTATCTACGGTATGTGAGGTTGCAAAGGCTCAGGGCGCTATGGAAAATTCTGCATGCAGCCATCTTATCAGACTGGGCCATACAGTCACAGCAGACACCGTCTCACTATACAGACTTACTACACGCCCCCCTCCCTTATCACTACAGCTGTTACTACAGCCAGACTCTCTCCATCACTACATGAATGGCAGTTTTAGCAATTGCCTATCCTCTGTAGACTTCGCCCAGCCACAAGAATCAGCCTGCATCTAAAACTTCTAAAGCGTCAGCATACTCACAAATGTTGCAAATGGTGGTATTAACTAGGCTGAATAGTTAACACACAGTATTCTATTTGAGTCCTGGAATGTTGATCACCTTGATGCACCAGGTTTTCTAAAACACTTAATAACGCAAGCTCGGGGTATTGTCAAGCCGCAGGAGTATTGCTATTGAGTTTAATTTAATTTATTTTATCTTTCAACTGGGGGTAGTAATAAGGCTATTCTTGTTGCTATGAGAACAAACCTGGAACAGTGAAGTAGGTTGGAATCCTGAAGCACTTCCATCATTCCATCAGGTCCATTCCATCACTTCCGGAACAAATACACATATCGCTACACTCTACACGACAACGGCATGGTATGACGCCATATATTCTATGGTTCATCCTAGCTTCAGCCTACTCACCCCAGAGGTCAGAGACACAGGCCCATCCCAAAATCAGTAGCAGTGTTCTGATCTGACCTGTGCTCAGTCTATCAATCAATCATGGACTGAAATTTAAAATGATTGCGTCTGAGGCTACAGAGGAACAAAGACTGAATACAGATTTTTAACGGGCAATTTTAACGGGCTTGATGGCTTGGTAGGGGAATGCTATTACAAAAACACTTCATTAAACGACTCAGAAAGCTGTATAATCACACGGAGGGACTGAAGAGGGAGAGAGAGGAATGGTGGGAGAGTAACAGAGATAAAAAAAGAGAGAAATAGACACAGAAGGTCCGAGGGCAAAACACAGACAACACTGTCTATTCTGGTGTGTGTTTTGAGGAGCTCCATTGCTTGCTTTGTTGCTGCTGTTTGTCAGCACAGGCAGACAGTGAGAGATATTTTAATTCAGAGCCACAAAACAAAGACCACTTCATCTGACACCGCAGCGATCCAGTCCTCTTTACTGCATTCGGTGAGTCAACAAGCCATGGACAACACACCCATTTGTGCACAAAACAAAAGACGTCTCCACTGTCACCAATGTTATTTATAAACCTCTCATCACTCAAGAGCCGTATGGTAAGACCTTGTCAAAAATCTGTGTTTCTATGCGAGTATGGTCATGTCTTTCTTAGCAGTTCTAGCATAGATTCCCTTCATGCCATGCGAGGGTGGCTTCATGCTTTAGCAAATACAAGGGCCAAGCAGGTCACAAACTCCATAAATTTATTAGAATGTGTGTTGTATGCCTGTCTCCATGCAACCGTGTTTATGTATGCTTACCTTAACCCAGCGGACCACTGACACATATTCCCCACTCCAATTAGGGCTTGTTTACACGGGTCTAGATATTTCTAGAAACAGAGGTGTGTGTGTATATGTATATGTGTGTGTATATATATATATAAAATCCAATTGAGTTTTAGCCACCTTAAACAGATATTTTTTAAAAGGCCACCAAAAGTGGAGATTTTTCCAAATGCTGGATTCTAAGGATATATGAAAGCGCAATTTAAAAAAGGAAGAAATGATTAAAAAAAATATATCCTTTTATTTAAAAAAAATATACAGACACGTGTAAACAAGCCCTTAGCCATGGATCTGTCCAAAGTTGTACCATAAAAAAAGAATCTAATCCTGGCCTCCCGGTGCTTGCTCTTGCCTCAATCAAGGTTCATGCTAAAGCTGAGCTGTTTAAAGTCCCTCAGTTTGTATATTTAATGCCTCCATAGCCTATAGTCAAAATAAAAACTGAACCACATTGAATATGTTGACCACACATTGTAATGGTACAAGTACCATTTCTTTGGCAATTAGTGGGAGCCAGAATGTTAGAGAGCATCATTATACAAACTAGACAAGGTGACAAGCGAAGCCTTTTAGCTGAGATCTCACTGAAGCAGAAAGAAAGAGTGAGTGAGTGAGTGTGTGTGTGTGTGTGTCAGAGAGAGAGGGAGAGAGAGGGGGGGGGGGAGAGGGAGAGGGAGAGAGAGAGAGAGAAGGGAGAGGGAGAGAGAGAGAGAGAAGGGGGGGGGGGAGAGAGAGAGAGAGAGAGAGAGAGAGAGAGAGAGAGAGAAAGAGAGAGATGGGCGCACCGACTGCTGAAATTGAAAGAAATGAGGGGATCTTCTCTGTGGAGGTAGAGAGAGAAAGTGAGGTGCTGGAGCAGACTGCGAGTGAGGAGTGTGGTTGATGTAGGTGAGTGTTTGAGCGTGCGTGCGTGTGTGTAAAAATGAGAAAAAGAGGAAAAGTGAGAGAGGAGGGGATGATCTCACTACGCTTATTACTCAGGTGCTAATAGCCTGAGGTGAGGGCAGGCCGTGGCAGCACCACTGACTAACTCATAAAAGCAGATTCCATTCACAAGAGCAGAGTATAAAGAATGCAAAGTGAGTCACAAAGAAAGACAAACTAATAGGATCAAATGAGCCTCATGCTTGAAAGGTACAGCAACCGTGGTTCTTTAAAAATCAGGTTGGAAGGACTCAGGACTGCCAACTCAACAGCTACACAGATATACATGACTTATTTCCTATGATTTTTTCTAACATTTGTGGGTTTGTAGTGTACTAGGCTACTGTACAGTATCTGTAGTCAAGACTTTGCTTGAAGTGATATAAAATGCTCTAATGAAATGGAGAGTCTAGGTTATCTCAATTAACATTAAGGGGAATAGACCAGTGGTGCTGAAAAAAGAGAAGCACACAAAGGAATTTGAAATGATTTCATTACAATGTCAATTATCTGTATTGCAATGAATAGCAGATTTGCTATTAAGTTGCCCTTAAATATCTTGCAGCTAGCATGGTGATGTGACCACAAAATCTCACACACACACACACGTTTTATACAGATTTCGTCTGCGTTACATGGTTACCTATGAGACCTCAGACACCAGGCGTCAGTGCCCCCACCCCACTTACCTGCCAGGACACAGCGCCCAGTATGACTGTGGAGAGCAGGCTGAAGAACACCAGCCTCTTGGACACCAGGCAGAAGTGGCGCATGCCCCTGGCACCCATGACACGGTCGAGCGGCCGCAGCTCAGACGCCTGGACACGGTGGGCCTTCTGGCACTCGTCCAGCTTGGAGTGGAAGCCCCAGAGCGACACCAAGAACACGGCGTGGCACAGAACCCAGAAGAGCCCGAAGACACAGAAGCCTGGGATGACCAGGTACCACAGCTCCAGGTGGCCCATCTTGACGGCGCACAGCCCAAAGAAGGCTGCTTCGAGCAGAGTGAGCGGCAGCAGTGACAGCTTCCTCCAGAGGCGGCCCGATGAGAGAAACGGGCGCCAACGGTCGGTGGGCGGCAGGCCGCTGAAGTAGACGTCCAGTAGAGGATCGCACAGCAGCCGGCCCAGGTAGCAGCCCAGTGCAAACGGGTTGGCCTGGATGTGTAGAGCCTGGAAGAAAAACACAGACGTGACCACAGCAAAGCAGGCCAGGTTGGGCAGCGCCAGGAGTGACTTCATGCGCAGGTCCACTACTGTCGCGGCCAGGGCCAGCACCAGGGCGAGAAGTGCCGCAGACTTCTCCAATGGCAGGGTGGTACTGGCAATGGCAAAGCCCAGCAGCTCTAGCATCTCCTCAGAGGTGAGCAGCGCAGGCCGGTAGAGGACGCTGCCCCCGATGCGCTCCGTCACCGCCCAGAGAGCACGCGCCGACACACTGGCCAAGAGGAGGTAGTTGGTCACCTGCTCCTTGACCTCGGCTTCCAGTTCTGGGCTGTTAAGGAAGCAAAGGAGGCCCTGGAGGAAGCCAAACCACAGGTAGAAAAGGCTCAGGCTGGCCGACTCCATGGAGAAATAGTAGTAGAGGATGCTGGCGATGCCCAGGACAAATAGTCCGAGGATGAAGATGACCAGGATCATGGGCTCGTCCGAGAGCTCCCAGCGCACGTACATGCCCAAGCACACCGCCACCAGCAGATTCAGGCTGGACAGGTATCCCAAGCAGCGCACCGACGACGCCCACACGTCCCCCTCCTTGGTCGCATCTTCTTCGGCCGCTTCCTCCATGCTGCTCATGGTTTATAAGGTCGTGGTGGAGATTGATAGACGGCACCGGACTCTAATTTGTTGTCCGCTAAGGTAAGGGGTGTCTTTTCTCGCTCACATGTCAGCGCCTAAAGAAGGTAATCATAAAGACATTTTATCATATTAAAAAATTCAAGCTATATCTGTCCACGCTAGGCATCTCACTTTCACTAGTTACGCTAATACAATCGAGATAAGCCGACATAAATGAATACAGTAACATACATACATGAACTGGCTAATTAGCCTATCGTCTGTCCCATTTGCTAATCATAAATAATATTAGACTATGTTTAATGCTAATAAACAGAAACTGATAGCGCTTTATGAAATGACATTTATCTCTAATGTTGAGATATGGCTATGGTAGGGCCTAACGTTACTTTTGATCTGCCACAGGGACCGAGTTTACGTCAAGTGTACGTGGCCCTGCATGCCCTTACTCATACAAACATTGAAACTAGCGAAGTTAACATTAACGTTAGTTGGACATATCTAACGTTAGTTTGCTTTGAATGTAGCACAACTGTCAGTTAATTTCTTGTAAGGATATTTGTCTTTCCTTTGTTAGGGGATATTTACACATCACGTAAGACCGACCTAAAGTCTAGATCTAACAAGCTTTTAGCAGCCAAATAAAAATGAAAGTTTTTTGACAGTGGTTTAGGCTCGACTGCATTCCAGCTACAGCAGCAGCCGATGTGGCAAGTTGCACTGTCAAATAGTCACGTTGGCATTGTACCTAACTGACTTCATATGTGTTCGTATCTATAGGCTTAACTATATAAAAATACGGCGTATGTGAAATGTTAGAACCCTTATATTTCAAGAAAATGCGATACTTACACTTGTTTGTCAACTTTTCCTCAGTTCGCCACATTTCCGCAGTTCTCACTACGGTGTCCCGAGAAGTACAATCTTAGTAGACAGATGAACGTGCATGTAGCTACCAAACGCATTACAGTTTACCCCGTTCTCGTTTTGTCAGGTTTTGTGTTATGTTACATGACACATCCATGAACTATGCTGTATTATCAGACATGATCAATGTTAAATTACGCATGCAGAGCCAAAGGTGAGCCAGATGTGACCATGAAGGGGAAGTAAATAATATAATTATCAAATATATTACAGGACAAAGGAATGTTCTGACAGTGCTATGTATGAAGTACCTATTGGCATGTTTTCTTTTTTTTCTTAATTTATTTGACCTAGAACCAAGAACCTAGAAACTTTCATGGAAGTCATGGAAGATATCAGGTGGAAATGATTCTCTCTCTCTCTCTCTCTCTCTCTCTCTCTCAGCGCACGCACGCTGACACACACACATGACAAAGGACATGGTGAGAAGTGTGGCATTTTCTTCGCAGGGGCACTGTGTAGGTAGAGGACCGAAAGGCTGTGTAAACATAATGCAGCCTAAGCAGCTCACTCCCACACTGGATCTTGCAAACCTCCAGCTAGGGAGGTGTGTGTGTGTGTGGGGGGGGGGGGGTGATGCAGAGAGAGGATAAATAGAGGAGGTAAGGACAGAAAGAGAACTAAATATATGGAAAGAGAGAGAGAGAGAGAGAATCTGTCAAATTAAAGCCCACATTCTGTGCCTTTGTCAGCGAGGATCCTGCCAGACCGACAGCTATGTGACTCCCATATTGAGGCGCCTGGCCCTGTTGCTGTTGGCCTATTGCAATCCCCCACATTTGTCATCATGTGGTCCAGCTGAGGACAAAGGTGTGAAATGCCTCCCACTTTCACCTTTCCTATCATGCACTTGCACTGTTTTGCACAGGAGAGAGGGAGAGAGACAGAGCGAGAGTGAGAGAGAGAGACAGAGATTATCACAACAAACTGAACAATCTTGAACTGTAGAGAGTGCATGGGGAAAAACCTTAGCAGACTTGGCAGTGGGCTTCAGCATTTTGGCTCTCATGTAGAAGATAAAGCGACCAGCCTCCCAAGATCAAAAGCACATTTACTGCGTTACTAAGAGATGCTCCTTAAAAGGTTTATTTAGGATTTTCTGCTGATACAACATGATAAATGTACGGATCGGATGAACATCAAGGAGCGGGCTAATTCACTGTCTTGGGGGCATTTGCTGTCTATAAAAAGCCTCCTTTCATATCCTCATAAAGAGGTGTGTGTGTGTGTGTGTGTGTGAGAAGAGAGAGAGAGAGAGAGAGAGGGAAAGAGACAGAGAGAGGGAGGAGAGAGAGAGAGAGAGAGAGAGAGAAGCAGAGAAACAGTGGGTGGGTTTATATTTGCCTGCCGCTGTCTCTGTGTGAAATTTTCTTTTTTTTGTGTGTGTGTGTATGCAGACATTTGTGTGTTTGTGTGCATCTGTATGCTTATCAGATCTTGAAAAATAAACTCGCCCTGTAAACACCAGTCTCTCAGATGAGAGAGAGAGAGAGAGAGAGAGAAAGAGGGGGAGAGAGATTGAGAGAAGAAGATTAATTTGTCTCTCTGGCACTCAGCATGAAGAAGTTTTAAAATAGATGTGTGCACCATGGTGGGATGGGGAAAACAAGGCAATCGGTGCATGCAGAAGTCATGCACATGCTAAGTCATGCCAATGTTTACAAAGCATTTCCAGTAGACACTTTTATTCATGGAAGTCACATTTCCAAAGTATGACAGGAATCCTTTATGCAAAATGGGCAATACCATGGAAAGTTGACTTTTAATGACATAATGCCAATAAATGATGATATGAAATCTTCATGGATGACTGACAAAGACACAGATAGTTTCGAAACATTAGTCTTTCTTGTTTGCAAAAATAAATAAATAAGACTGCAGCATACATTAGTGTGCTCGTCTCTCCGTTTGTTTGATTATATGAAATTTGAGGATTTGTTGTAGGGCTAACAGTATTTTACAAAACATATTTAAAATACCCTGTTTGCTGTTCAAGTACTATTCATCCATAATGCGAGTATTGCCTAGCCAGGATAGCGCCACCTAGTGTTCTGCTTAGTATCACATTTTGCTACAGCACTGCATCAGGGATCTCTCTAAAGGCTTAGTTTCCTTCTGCAAAGCTTTAGCTGGCCAATCAGCAAACAGAGGCCTCTGGCATGCCGAATAGTTTTGAAGTTCACAGAAAGCTCATCTACCCATGAGGAAGGAAACGTATGCCAGTCGAGGAATCCCAGATGCATTGCACAAAGTGTTACAACGTGAAGGTGTTTGGTATACCAGGCTAGGAACTGCGAATAGAATAACAAAAATGTCTGACTGTTCTTGGGTTTCCAAGGCTATAACCATCCTATCTTTGCTTTTGGCATTGTAGCACTGCTGAAACACTATGCATGCAAAAAAGATTACTCTTTTGCTCCAACCTTTTATGTGTGACTCCAGTAATTTCCTATACAAACAAAAAAAAAATGTTTTGCCAGCAGTGATATGACTTATTCACTGGTAGTGGACTCTAGATTTTTCTACCAATGAAAAGCAATTCTACTGAGAAAGTGGCAGAGCTACTGATTCAGGAGTAGTTTGCGCAGAAAGCCAGAGGGACTACTAAGCTTAATGACTGGCTGAATGTTGTGTGTAGGGACAATGTCACAGCACCATATCCATCTGAGAAAGGTGATACATGGTGCGTGTGTGTGTGTGTGTGTGTGTGTGTGTGTGTGTGTGTGTGTGGGTGCGTGTGAGAGAGAGAGAGAGGGAGAGAGAGAACACCGTCCAGAACAGCAGTGCGCATAGTAAGGTCATTGCCTTTTATAAATATATCCAATTAGTCCACTTCCTCAACCTCCACAATAAGATATTCAGGTCATTTGTTTTTTAAGTAGGCCAGGGTTTTTAACAGGGGAATATGTGCGACTCTGAAATGCAAGGGTTGGTTTTCTTAATTAGAACTGAGAGTTACCTATGACAAAGTAATTTACTTTCATAAACAGCTAAAACTCTCTCTCTCTTTCTTTCTCTCCCCCTTTCTCTCTCTCTGTCACACGCAAACCCCCACGCGCTCTCACACTGGATTCAAATTCATTTGCGATAAGTGAAACATTTACTGTTCCAAGGGGAGGTGTGTGTGGTGTGTGTGTGTGTGTGTGTGTGGAGAGTTTATGTGTGAGAGACAGAAGGAGAAAAGACTGAGAGAAAAAAAGAGAGAGACTGAGTGAAAGGAATGTTAGTAGAAAAGATAGAAAATAGAAAAAGAGGGGAATCGTGACAGAGAGTGAGAGAGTTGTGAATTATGCAGTGTGTGGCAATATTTAAATGTGTCACACACCTCCATACCACCTGGATACCTGTGTGACTGGAGTCATATGAGATGAGGAGGTAGGCGCACGTGTGTGTGTGTGTGTGTGTGGTGGTGGGGGTGTGGAGAGTGTGTGTGTGTGGAGAAAGAGAGAGAGGAAAATCACTCACACGCACACACACGTTTACACAAGTATGTCTGCACAAGCCAAAAATAAATGATTAGGTCATTAGCCAACATTATATAAAACTATCAGCTCTATTGCTTTGCTTGGTTGTTTGGTTATAGTAATTACCACATTTATTTGTCTTGCTTGTAATTGACTTGGCCACAAAAGAAGAGAAATGAAGAGTGAGTTTAAGTGAGAAAGAGAGAGCGAGGGAGAGAATTAAACCATAAAGCTATGGCGCATAAAATATACATGTCCACACACACTCACACACACACACACACACACACACACACTCACACACACACACACACAAAGTTAAAAGCAGAAGAAAACAGCCCCAACCAAAGCTAACTTGCAGAGGCACCCAGAATAAGGAGAAAAAGAAGCCTTAAATCTCTTAGCAAAAATGTGTGGTTGTTCATTTGTCTTTTTCAAGCTCGCTAGTCTGTAGTCTGTATGCATTCTTTGATCACTCGATCAGCTTTTTCATCAGTCACTGATGTTTGACTGTTAACCCTAAATGCTATGGTTCTCTTTTTATTTTGATGTACCATAACAAACAACAGAGCAGTCATCTATCTATCTATCTATCTATCTATCTATCTATCTATCTATCTATCTTATCTATCTATCTATCACAAACTGATTGATCATCAGGCTATGGTGTGCTGTTCCACTATGCCCAGTATCTAGTAAGATCAAGCAGTTGTTAATGATGCATTGGAGTGCTACAGTAACTGTATGGTTCTCATAACCTGGCATAAGTTATAGCTCACCTGACTCTTCACATTTCACATTCTGGTGCTAATGTAACCTGCGTCATCTGCACAGTCCAGCCCTGCACCCGGAGAGGCTCAAACCTGTGCGCTAGCGAGCTAAACCCTAGGGTGCTTGTTTAGCAAGCTAAACCCTAGGGTGCTAGTTTAACTAGGGTGCTAGTTTTAGCTACACTCTATGGTGCTAGTTTATTACCAGCTGGCTACTGCTACACTAACTACTAGGTCTTGGTAACAACATGTCTGCATCTTGGCTAAGTTACATGGTAACTGGTTTTGGTGGGAGTCGAAAAACAGGAATCAAGTAGACCTGAAAATTCACTGGAATCGTCTGCCAGTGGCATTATGGTAAATAGACTGCATTTATATAGAGCTTTTCTACTCCTATGAGTACACAAAGCGCTTTACAGTTTATGCTGCACATTTACCCATTCACACACATGCATTCACACACCAGTGGTGGAGGCTGCCATGCAAGGTGCCAACCTGCCACCGGGAGTAATTTGGGGTTCAGTATCTTGCTCAAGGACACTTTGATGGGGTCAGGCGGAGTGGGGCTCAAACCTGCAACCCCACAGTTGCCAAACAGCACCTCTACCACCTACGCCACCATCGCCCCACATCGCCCACATCGCCCCCTGTTATCAGTTCCTCTTATGAATACCGCTCAGCTTTTCAGATCATGGTCAAACAGATTTCCGTTTGTCTCATTCTAAGATATTGTAGCCAGCACAATACAGGTAACATTATAGGCCTGTGTTAATATCTGTATATGATCCATAGAGTAAACAGTCAGGGATTGATAAGGGAATCGATAAAGACCAGTTCCCACTGGTAAACCTCCCAAAAAAAAGAATATGGTTTTGCTTTGCTCTTCTAGGAGCACATTGGAAATGGAAATTGTGGTCTGTTCATATGCAGTGCAGAATTTAGCTTAATTAGCATGACCCTGTTGTCACAGACGTTATCGCTATGACAGGGATCACATTGGCCAGCAGAAAGCGGCAGCATCAAAGCATACTGAAGTGCCGAGTGCTATCACGGCACCAAGCTACGTCGATGTTCTTTGGCCCATTACCTGACACTGATGAGCGGAGCGTTGCATTCTGAAAGTTTAACCAAGTTCAGCTCCCTTGCTACACACTTGCTTGCTTGAAAATAACGCTTGCACTAAACATTCCGCTGCCAAACCATACAAAACAAAAAATGTACCCATTGCTGTTGTTCAGTATGATCCCTGGAGTTGTTCTAATGAAAAACAAGTGAAAAGCCACTCTGTGAAGTGGGTCCAATGACAGAAAACACTACCCCCCCCCCTCCAAAAAAAAAAAGAAAGAAAGAAAAGCATTGATTAAAATATAAAAACATTTTCTGAGGCCCCCTGTCAGTGTCAGACCCTTAGAATCATCCTAACTCTACCCAACCCCACCCCTCCCCCCTATGCTTTTTTCCTGCTGTTCTGTGGAGCTGAGTGATGGAGAGGAAGAGGTGGGGTGAGATGGTGCGAAAGCTAAGCCAGGCAGGTTCTGCACAGTGACACTGACTGCCATCTGCATAGACCAGTCATGATGAGCTATCGAGAGAGAGAGAGAGAGAGAGAGAGAGAGAGAGAGAGAGAGAGAGAGAGAGTTCAGGAAAGTCCTCAGAGAAAGTCTGAGAGGGAGAAAGAGAGAAAGAAGCTATGGGAAGAAAAGAAGAGACTGAAAGAGAGAGAGAGAGAGAGGTGAGGGCCACTCAATCTCAAGCCTCATCTTTCCTGAAATCAATCAGATAGACAGCTGAGGAGTGTGTGTGTGTGTGTGTGTGGTGTGTGTGTGTGTGTGTGTGTGTATGTGTGCATCTGTGTGTGTGCAAGGAGGCCAAATCAGCACCTAAATCAAAAGCTGTCAGACTCACTGGAGCTGTCAGGGAGTGAGATGAATTTTAGAGCAGGCTGCCTGAAAACACACACACACACACACACACACACACACACACACACACACACACACACACACCAACTTGTACATACACAGACACAAACATATCTGCACATGCACCTGCATGTACTAATATTTTGGATAGATAGATAGGTAGATAGATAGATGAATCAAAAAGTGGCTGGAGAGGAATAGACAGAGAGGTGCAATGTGTTTTTTCTCAGTATCTAACATCATGTTGTGGTAACGATATGCCATTAATTTTTGTTATTTGTCAGTTATTTGTCATATTGATGCACTCTCTCCATCTTTGGGCACCGTGGGCAGGTCCACAGTGTATCACTCATGCACAGGCACGGCACAGTGGCAGAGAGAGGAGTTTGGAAGATGACAGTTGGCCGCCGTTCCCTTTCCACCTCCCATCAGCTGAGGAGACAAACAAAATAACTCTCTGGGCCTGATTCATCTGCTTTGAGTGCGGAAAAGCACATCTCACAGTCAACACATGGCGGAGAGTCATCAATCTCCACGGGAGAATGAAAGCATCTCATTTGGCTACACTGCGACCTGTCACTTCTCATGCTGCTGTAACAACCCCCCCCCCCCCCCCCTTTTACACACACACACACACACACACACATACACACACACACACACACACACTCATGCACACCCTTCCCCCACCTCCATTTTGTACCCACCTCCCTACATCGTTCAATTCAAAAGAATATACATTCACAGTCATGCAAGGAATATACATTTACATTCATGCAAAAATTATAATAAAACAAATGCTTCTTCTTGCTTGTCTTCACTGTAAAACAGCAGAAGTTAACATGCACCATTTATTGTCGGGAGGGAGCAAGGAGACATTTAGAAGAGAGCCTCTTCTCCTCTCAGGCGCTCGCCTGAGTGGTTTATCCATTTCTTTTTTATTTCGTTTTGCTGCTGTGTCGAGGCTTTTAAGGGGGAAATGGTGGTTAATGGTTGGCTATGCTTGAAATGTCAAATGTAGTAACAGCCCCCTCAAGGATTCACACTAACTTCATCTAAAGCACAACAAATGACAGCATTTCATGCTTGAAGCTGACACTGTGGAAGGAGACTCTGACTGGGAATCATTTAACTCGAGTTGATTTCAGGGTTTGTGTGTGCAGGCTTAGTGTACAGAGGCCTGTGCTGACGTAAGATCTCATGTTGTATGGCCATGTAAGCCTATGTATAGCAGTGTTCTATGCCACTGTTATGCTTTTTGAAACTAGACTTCATTGTGAAAGCACTGTACATGATAACAAATGTACAGTTTCATAATACTTAATCTTTGGAGTATGTATCCAATGACATATTCAGCCCCTTCACTGTTACAGAAAGACAATCCAATCCACTGGCCACGTTCACCTCCTTGTGTGGTGTTCGGGTGAAATGGACCCATTTTGAATTTGTAGAAAAACAAATATATGAAAAATGTTTTTAGGCCTGATACTTTATGGCCTAAGATTAATTTCAGTGGATAACATGTTAATGGAAAAAAAAATCATTTAGGACAAATCCCATCATACCTCTAGACAATGGAGTCCTTCAGATGTTGTTTGGGTCAAATTGACCATCACCATAGCAATTCATCAGAATAAGTTTGGTTTAGGTGCCCCACTATGATCTGCTGGGCCTGCTGGAGACACTGAACGATCTCCACAGTGGGTTCAGCTGTTTCAAAGTAGAGTTATCATTGTGTGCATTTTCATTTCCATTGTCCAAGATAACATGACGTTGGCCATCCAAGTCCTTTTTGAAGTAGATTTTTTTTTGGATATATTTCACCCCCCCCCCCCCCAAAAAAAAGCTGATACACACATTGTTAAATGTCATTGTGCAGAGAACAGTTAACACTGAGGATCTGATATTTTATCTGAATATATTTTGACCAATATATTGAATTGGTTTTTAATTCATTTTTACTTTTTTATTTCTATTATTTTTACCAGGTCATGTGACATCATTTTCACATGTACTTCGTAAGTCTGTCAATGTACAATCTCTAAAAAATCCACATGCACTCATAAACACATTTACTCACATAAACGCACGTACACACACACACACACACACACACACATAGTGTGAATCACACTTGACTGAGCCCATTTATTTTTGAGGAACAGCTTGTTATCAAATTCAGTACAGTCATATCTGACGACCTACTTACAGCACAGTACACAATGGACTACATCGTGACATTTCTCTCTCTCTCTCTCTCTCTCTCTCTCTCTCTCTCTCTCTTTCTCCTCCAAGCAGGAGCATGAGTCAGCAGTCTGCAAAACCTGTCCACTTTCTTGGGCTGACACCAAACAGATGGGACCAAAACAGCAGATCTCTCCATCTCATCTCCAGGTTTATGCTGGGGTATGTATGGAGCTTGAGAGAAACAGCAATGCGAGGATCACCGCTGTGGAACGTGGTAAGCGCACAGCTCTCTCGCTGTGACGGCTCAGATGGGGACAAATCAGACATCTGCTCGACATCATGGGATACCAAAGACCTCTGAGCTGTGTAGGAAACGCTGCCAGTCACAGTTTTGTTGGGCTGGCGTGGGTTGACATGGTCACGCAGGTAGCTGTCAACACCCCGTGGTGAAGGTCGTAATTTCATTTTTTTATGCCAATTCAAGGTCGGTCTGTTCAAATCCTTTGAAGTGGAAGTACACCTCATGTCTACTTAAGGACATCAAAGATATGATATGATATAACAGAGAGGGACACATTTTAATACCTCAGAAGTTTTTTGTACTTTTAAGATGTAGATGAAAACACCATATGCTGTGCATGTATGATAGAGGTGTCAATCCACAGGCTTTTTCACCATAACTTTTACACTCTGTCTTCGACTCAGCACTGTACCTGAGGAGGGTGAATGTAAAAAAAAAAAATTCAGAATTAATACATGCCTAAATACTGTGTGTGGTAAGTGTATATCTGTGTGTGTGTGTGTTTTTGCAACACGGTGTGTCACAGTCTCACAGTGTGTGTGGTGTGGTGTTGTGTGTGTGGAAAAGTGTGTGTGTGTGTGTATATGAGCACCTGGGTATGCACAGCCTAATTGTTGCGCCCAAGCAGGAGTGCCAGCCACTCTGCCAAGTTCACGGCTGGAGCCCTACATGAGCACCTGAGCCTCTACTCATCCGACTGGGCACCGCTCCGCCTGCTGTTGCCATGAGCGATGATGTGTGTCATAGTGACACGCTTCTGCGGCGGGGCTCCTCAGACGGAGGTGTGAGCACACCCATCCATCACCCCTCTCCATCCATCCCTCCATTTGTCCATTCAGCCATCATCCCCCTCTCTTGCTCTGCAACAGTGGACTGTAACTGGGAGGGGGAAGAGGGGTTTCCTTCCTTTCCAAAGCACAGGTCAAAGAGAGCAAAGCACCAGGGCAGAGTGCCAAACTGCATTTAGCCTCCCGAAGACCAAGCTGGCAGGACAGGGAAGGGAGTTTATGCAGGCATCCACCTCCACCAGTGGGGTCTTCCAGTGCAGGAGGGCATCCTACTCCTCAGCCCGCAGACCTCCTCAGACAGGAGATGAGAGAAGAGCAAAGTCTTTAAAGCAGAGGCTAGTCATGTCAAGTCAAGTCATTTCAAGCATATATATAGTGAGACAAATGCACCAAATGGTGTTACATTTAGAATATATAAAAAGACATTGAAGACAGGCTACATTTAGTGCACACACATTATAGATATAAAGTGCAGTTACTACACATTTAGTGCACACACATTATAGATATAAAGTGCAGTTACTACACATTTAGTGCACATACATTATAGATATAAAGTGCAGTTACTGCTTAGACTAGACCCTTTAAGACAGACAACAGAAAACAGTCTCTGCTCCCATCTACCTGAATACTCTTCTGAAGCCCTATGTCACCCGACGACCTCTACGCTCCTCTAAGGAACGTTTTCTAACACGGCCAACGCCTTGTGCAGGTCAATCCAGACTCTTCTCATATCTGGTTCCGCGCTGGTGGAATGACCTCCCAAATGCTACCAGATCAACTGATACCCTCTCCACCTTCAAGAAACTCGTGAAGACCCAGCTCTTCCAAGAATATCTCCTGGCGTAAATTTTTGAGAATGCACTTAATAATTTAATTTCTCTACACTGCGTTACACTATTGCACTTTCAACTTAAAATAGTGCAGATTCTATGTTAGCAATATGCACTCCTTGTTTGTTCTTTCATTGAGTTGTAGCTTGAATGTTATCCTCTTCTGTAAGTCGCTTTGGATAAAAGCGTCTGCTAAATGCCTAAATGTAAATGTAGATAAGAAAAGACAGGACATAAGTAGACTTGTAACAGAGCTATGACTGTTATATATTAAGTTCACATTGAAGTGGAGGTAGAATATAGGAATTTAGCATCAGAGAAAAAGCACATGAGTGCATTTCAGTTCAGTGTGAAAAATTTGCATCATGTTTTGTTGTTCAGCAGTGTGACTGCTTGAGGGAAGAAGCTCTTCCCCATTCTGGAGGTGCGGGTAGTTATACTGCGGTAACTTCTACCTGATGGCAATAAGGAGAAGAGTGCATGGGACAGGTGTGTTGTGTCCTTAACAATGCTTATGTCTTTGCACAAACAGTGGATGTTGTAGATGTCAGAGAGGGAGGGAGGAGAGGCCCCAGTGATCTTTTCAGCTGTCCTCACAATCTGCTGCAGGGCCTTGCATTCTGCAGCAGTGAAGTTACCAAACCAGACTGTGATGGCACTGTTCTCAACAGCCCCTCTTAGAAGACTGTCAGGAGGGGGGAGGGAAGGTTGGCTTTCTGCAGCTTTCACAGAAAGTAAAGGTGTTGTTGGGCTTTCACCATAAATGTGGTGTTCTGAGTCCATGTGAGGTTAGTTGTGATGTGAATGCACAGAAACGTTGTGTTTGGAACAATCTCAACTGGATAATCGTTTATGGACAGTGGGGTGTGTGCTCCTGGAGGTCATCTGAATTCAAAGATTAGTTCTTTTATTTTGTCCACATTGAGGAACAAGTTGTTGTGACACACCAGTTGCTGAGCTGTGTCACCTCCTGTCTGTGCAGGGCCTCGTTGTCTATGAGTAGAAATTATGAAGTAAGAATTCAATGACTTTTATTTGAGTACTTTACATGCACTTCAGTATCCCAATATGACCAGGATATGAAGTATCACGGTTTATTGTTTGCACATGTAAACACCTATTCCCGAATTTAGTATCCTGCATAACCCTTTATCTCTGTATCTGAGAAATTGGGAAATGCTAAGTAGAGTACTCCGAAAGATACGTTAGCATGTAAACACCTTATCCTGATTTCTCACAGTTGCAGAGGAAAATTCTAGCAAAGATCACTGATTACTGATCAAGATAGGGCAACATAATACGTGAATATATGATCCCCCGCCCCCCCCTGCAAAAATAGAACACGGAACTTAATGAACGTTTGTGCCTTTAGCTCTGCTTTTACCCTCTCTGATTGTAGTGTGCTGCGTGCAAGATGGAATGCTGATAAGCACCAAAGACAATCAAGCAGTGCTCTTTAGAATCCTTGGTGAGAACACTGCAAAGAATGCTATAATCAGTAATCAGTAATGAGAAGCATTGTGCACTTTATGACTAAAGCATGAAATTTGTCCAATGTTTCTACACACCTTGAAGTTTACTTTCGAATGCAGAGGCACTTCAGATTTGACCTCTGTTGATTTGCTGTATAATATTCACACGACCCCTGCCTTCACCTTACCCCCCCCCCCCCCCCCACACACACACACACACACACACACTCACACACACTGTTATCTGCGTCCACCCCAACCCAGCCCAGCAATCACCTATGTCCATCCTCAAACTTTCCTTATATCCTTGTACATCTTTGAGGAGTTAAATATGTTTACTAGTGTAAGACTGGAAAGACCTAGGACTTGCTTCCTATAGCATGTCTTGAACATAGAACGGTAAATATTGCGATAAACTACAATTAATCTGACCTTATAAAACTGATACATTGACCTCACTTATACATTGACCTCACTTGGCATTAGAGAACAGGGATTTATGAACTGGTGGAATAACGGATGATTTATTTAATAGTAAGCCATAAACTCAAATGTATCAAGAGCAGTTAAACTGAATGCAAGTCATAATTAAACAAAACATAAGCAAATGAGATAATCAGATAACCAAAAAAACAAGAATAAACCAAGAATGTAACAAAATTAATCAAACCTGAGAGAGAGAGAGAAAGAGACAGAGAAGGCCCAAATAGAAAGATGACCTTCCAGGGATACAGATGCAGGAAAGGACATAGACAAAGTAATGTTGAAGACAATAAATGCACACTACAGAACTACAGAAACTACAGAAAACACAAGGGAAATTGGCTCAAACCTTGGTTTAGCCTCATTGGCACCATGAATATATGAAAAGAGCTCCCCAGAGAGGATCTCAAAAGTAAGCATACTGAGATATCATTTGACTTTCAAAACCAGTGTTGGCAGCAATATAAGACCAATGCTCCTACAGCGTTAGGGCTTCAGATGTACCCGCATTAAAAACAAACCGGTACCTTCATCTTTCCAAGACTGAGCTGTTGTGATCTCACAAAATCTGGCTGTTCCAATTTTTACATTTAAAACTTGGTTCCTCAGAACTAAAAGTATAAATTCCTCATTCCAGGATAAAGACTTGATCACCACCAATATGTCTAAGGACTAATTCAGCTCTGTTTCATTATTCTCCTCTTGACCACTTTTCTGACTTCTGAGCATCTTTCATTTGGTTCATGGAGGTGGGATTATAAATCTAGTGATGTCCAGCTATAACCTTGAAATGTTCCATGTCTTACTCACTGTAAAGCCAAACTCCATGAAAATGCCTTATAGGCTATTGATATTGACATTAAGGTAGCCTGTTTTAGTGATTGGTAGGTTATTTTAATTGAAAGTTTTCATGTGGTTACCTTATGATCATTTTAATGGTTCACCTTCTGTTATCTGTTATGATCACAATCACTTAATATTGTAATCCTATCTGATTATTTGGATTATGGCCTGTTCAAACTAACCATAATCTTACAAATGTGTGATCTGAACAGACAGCTCTCAATTTACAGGCAGTTATGTATTATGATGTCAGAAAGTGTAAAAGTAGTCAGATTTATCTCTCACCTAACAATGAAATTCTAGAAAGTTAATGTGGAATTCCAGAGGAACTCCGTTTGTTAGAAAATGCAATGCTGAGATCAATGACCTCCAAAGGTCACCAGAAGACAGATACAAAATGCCTGTACATCTGAAATTAGGGTGTGTAGATCATTGGTTCTCAGACTGGGGGTTCGCATTGTGCTCATTACTCCCACCAGCACAACATTAGTAACAAATTTGCCTACATGATGCATTACATCAATCTGTCAAAACACTATCCGTAGGCATTGGCGTTAACTGTGAGCAAAATGAATATTAGCTATTATTAGATTTATGAAACAAACAGCATTTTTTAACACGGTAGGCCTAAAAAAAACAACACAACAAAAAAAATGAATCCTTTTAAAACTGCTCCTGCACTGTCAAGTTTTGCAATAACATTTAAAACTGTTGTTGTTTTAGCAAAATTTTAGAATAAGAGCTCAAAAGCATCTGAAAGCACAAATGGCTATAATCTTATATGGTTCCATTTTTGGTACGATTATGAGGGGCCCTTGAAAAACACTTCTACTCCATGAAGGGTCCCGGCTCAATAAAGTTTGAGAACCCCTGGTGTAGATTACATGGGGAAAATGTCATGTCAATGTCAATGCACATTTGTTTTGCTTATCGGCCTAACTATATCAGTATTCATCATGTAAACAGGCATATTAATAATCCAGTTTCTTCTCACACTTTCTCCCAAATATGATCCAAACCGGGATAAGCCTCATATTGAGGATACTGAAATGCATGTAAATGCAGTCTTTCTCACATTAGATACAAGTCCTGAAGTTACTGTGCATAACAAAGTAATGAGAGATGTAGTGCAAAATGTGGAAAGGCAGAATGTCAGGTCCAAGGAGGATGGTGGTAATATCTGGAAAGATGTAAGAGTGAAGGACAGGAGCAGTGAGAGAGGCAGATTGAGAGTGTATATTCTCAGATTTCTTGTGTGTACTACCCATGTGTGCATCTGTGTGTGTTTGGGTGTGTGTGTGTCTGGTGTATTCCAATTTTGTTATGTCTCTTAAGGCCCGTTCACTCCAAGAATGATAGCCATCTCAACAGCAAATAATGTTCACTCTAGTTATAAGGAATGACATCGTCCACAACACAAACTATAATGACAATTGTGTAATAATACTGTTGGTATCACTTTCAGAGTGATCTTGGGAATGATAAAAAGCTGGCAGCCAATCAGAAATGATCAAATGTTATACATTACATTCACTGACACAAAGAAAAGCAATATAGTATGTGTGACAGCATCAGACAGAATCATTATCGTCAGTGAAGCCTGGCGCACCAAACATTTTCACATTGTTTCATTTTGTGCAGTGTCTGGAATCTCTCAGTTGACATACGTTTCCTTCCTTATGGGCAGATACTTAGCCAGGCTAGCGCCACCTATCGAAATCAGCGAACACGGACAGAAGGTTCTGGCATGCCCAATATTTTTTACAGTACACAGAAAGTGTTTGCCCACATGGAAGGAAAAATACACCAATTGAGGGATTCCAGACGCTTTGCATAAAATCAAACAATGTGAACGGTTGCTGCACCAAACTAGTAGATATTTTCTGTGAACTTTGAAAATATTGGGCATGCCAGATCCCTCTGTTCGTTAATTGCCCCGGCCAAAAATTTGTCGGAGGAAACTTCAGCTAATGGAGTGTGCTGTAGCGGAATGTGGTATTGAGCTGAAGCTCTAGACGGCACTAGCCTATAGTCAGTAGACCCTAATAATCTAATCTCTATAGTTATTATTTTTGGTGTATCTGTGTATGCTCAGTATCATTTCTTTCATCTGCCATTTATTGTTACATCAGGTTCATGTTTTGATTTTCTGAACTGCACGTATGTACATACATGTATGTTTGGTAATACAGCTGCCTATTTGTCATGTCAAAAAAGCCCTTATGAATTTGAAATTGAGAGATAACGGAGATGAGTAGCTGAGGCATGGAGAGAAATAAGAGAAAGAGGCTGAGAGTGAGGATTCAGAGGGAATAGAGGGACAGATAGAGAGAAGTAAGTGTGTGTGTGTCTGTGTATGTGTGTCACTGTTCAGTGTGTATGTATATATATATATGTGTGTGTGTGTGAGAGAGAGAGAGAGAGAGAAAATTGAGAGGGAGGGAAAAAATAGGGAGAACAGGTGTTTACAGCTGTTTGGTTAAGAGATATCTGAAGTCACTGTTAGCAGAGTGGGGGTGTTGAATCGCTTCCAGTTTCATAAGCGACAGCTTTGCTATGTCATGCCCCCCTCACCGAATCAGAGCTGCACTGTTTCCTTATGTGATCATGATGGGAAAGACAAATAAAGAGAAAGGAACCCCTCTCCCACACCCCCACATGTGATGAGAAGATTAGATGAATGGGCAGAGGGCCCCATGGAGACATATTTCCTGCCGTCGAAAGGCTAACAAACTCCACCATCTGAGTTACCACCTGAGCTTTTCTCAGGCCATAAATGTGAGGAGAGTTTGTGTCCTATTTCAATGGTAAAACTGAGAAAATAAAAAATAAGACTACATTTAACATGGCAGCTACAAAGAAATCAGTCTTCGGAACTACCAGCTACACAAAAGAAGCCCTGCAGGCCATGTCAGAATTTAGCATAACTGATCATGAAAAGCCTAGGCTCGGCCACATTGCACCTGGACACTTTGCCTATCAGCTTTTTTAAAACCATCTTTAATCTCATAGCACCAGATGTGCTTCAAATGATAAACACAGCAGGCCGGTGTTTTTCCTAGTTCCCTGAAAACAGTGGTTGTAAGGCCCTTGCTCAAAAAGAACAACTTGGATCCCTCAATACTAAGCAATTACAGACCGATATCCAGTCCACCTTTCATTGGGCAAATCATTGAAAAAATGGTTTTTAATCAACTGACAGTATTCCTGTCATCAAATAACTGCTTTGACCACCATCAGTCTGGCTTTTGTGCAAATCACAGCGTTGAAACATATCTTGAACATGTTCAATATCTGGACTGTTTTTTTTACTGGATCTCACCTTTTTAGCTATTTTCCTATTTTATTTGTATTTTTATTTAAATGAATGAAAAATGAAATGAATGTGATCTGTAATTCTTAACTCTATTTTACTGTTTGTTCTTATTTTGAATCTCTATTGTATTTTCATCAGCTATTTTTCTGAAATATATGATAAATCAATCAATCAGTGCTATCTATCTATCTAGCTAGCTATATTGTGTTTAAGTAAATTAATAGGTATGAAAAAGTCTATATCAAATCAGTAAGCGATTGATTCCATTTAAACACACATAAAAGACCTACACTTGGAGATGGAGGAAGAAGCAAAAGAGAGAGAGAAAGAGAGAAAGAGAAAGTGAGAGAGGGAGAGAGAGAGACTGATTTAGAAATGTAGCAGGGAAGGGTCTTCCACTCTTTGTGACAGCAGCAGTAAAACCTCAAGTGCTGTTATCTAACCGACCAGCTGACCACAGAGTCGGACACCAGTGGGCCATTATACTGCTCACCCACTCCACCACACAGCAGCAGCAGCACTCACATCTGAAACAGAGTGAAACAGAGCCACTGCTGCTGCTCCTGGTGAGTCACCACACACACACACACACACAAGCACGTGCACACACACACACACACACATCCAAACACACACATACAGCTGTGCATGTGCAACACAGACACACATCTAAACCCACACACAAACATACAGAACTACACATGCATGCACAAGCAAACACACATACACACACACACAGATCAAGGAGGAGAACACTCAGTACCTCAGTCTGCCATCACAGCTGCTTAGTCTCCATGAAATATTCAGCAGCATCCACAGCTAACAGGAACAAAACAAAAAGAAGCAAGAAGCTGTGGCACAGAGAGAGAGATGGAGAGAGAGAGAGAGAGAGAGAAAGAGAAAGATGCAGGATAACCCTGGTGACAGTTTGTCTATTGTTTGACAATCTTGAATGTGCATCTGTTTGCCACACCTTGTATCTCATTGTACTTTGCATGTAAACTTGTTCTGCTTTGGCAATGCAAAACTGTTTGTTGTGCCAATAAAGCTCACTTGAATTGAATTGAATTGAATTGAATTGAGAGGAGAGGAGAAGAGAGAGAAGCAGAGCGATGGTCACCACATCTCTTGACATCCGGGAGCTACTGTAGCAGACTCCATTATTTAGCAGGGGTCCCATTAGCTATTTGCATAAGTATTTGCATCTATGCGGAGAGGACACGAGCCTGTTGCTAAGGCTGTGTGACTACAGTAACACACACACACACACACACACAAACACACACATACACACACAGATTCAAAGCTCCTTCCAGCTGTGTCCTCACACCATATCAGAAGAACATCTTTTCACTCTTATGTACAAACCAACACACACACACACAAACAAACTGACACACACCTATAGGTTTGTTCCCCTATCATGTCAGGTAACTTGTCCACTTACATTATGTCTCCCTTTTCAACACATACACACAGACACTCAGAGGTGCACAGGGAGAGGTTTTTGCGTGTCCTGTGTGCGTGAGATGTAAGGGCACGTGAGTATGTGTGTGTGTGTGTGTGTGCTGCAGCAGAAGTGCCAGCAGCGTCTTTCACAGACGGCAGGGCGTGCATGACCACAGATAAAAATAAACACGCTGCCACGGGGCCCGGGTCTGTGCACGAGGGCGGGTGAATATGTGTGTATTTGTATGACTGCACATGTGTATGTATCTGTGTGTGTGTGTGTGTGTGTGTATGTGTGTGTGTGTGTCTTTGTGGGTGAGATATTATGAGTGGTGTATTGTCTATGAGCAAGTACATTATGAGTCTGTGTGTACTTGCATACTTGCACATGGAATTATTTGGATAATATGGAATATGTACACATGTATGTGTGTTTGTGTTTTGGCTATTGTGTGTGTGTGTGTGTGTGTGTGTGTGTGTGTGTGTGTGTGTGTGTGTGGTAGGTCTACAAAAACAAACAAACAAACATAAAATCACTGAATGGTAATAACTGGCTACAGTGCAAAGCCTACTGCCTCACATCACAACACCAGATTCTTATAGTCTAAGGTGACCAGACTTCGGAGATGAAAATCGGGGACATTTCCCTGAATTGTACTTGGGAACTGGGAACAATCCTATTTCTACAGTCAATATCATTACAATAAATCAAATTTTAGCTTCAAATATCAGGGACAAAGTGGGTTTTCTTGTATTTTACCGGGGACAAACCACCAAAAAACTGGGACTGTCCCCATAAATCTAGGTTGTCCGGTCTGGTTATCATATTATAGTCTCTCATCTCTTTCCACACATGAAACTGCACACACTGCCTCAAAGGAGATACTCATTTTCCTTATTTGTTTCAACAAGAGGTTCCAATATGCCGTCGTCATCTCCATCTCCTCTTTAGAGTTTTGCCAGTGGTATACATGGATGGAGCCCAATGCATCAAACCAAAACTTTTAAGTCCACAGAGTCCAATCCAAATGGCAGAGCTGACATTTCGCTAATTGGCATGCACTATGCTAACACAAGCATGTTACATTTAGTGGATAAGCTACTGCTTCCGTATAGTAAAATTCATACACTTTGAGTCTTTGGATATGTCTGACATATGAATAAAACTTACATTTAATGTAAGAGCAAGCAGTATGATGTGAATGTAAATGTGATTTTAAAGTATGAATGCATTAGCCCTCACCTTGCAAAAGTGTGTGTGTGTCTGTCTGTGGGTGGGTGTGCAGCATGATATTGTAAGGTGCTGCTTTGGATGCTAGGAAGAGTACAAAAATGTAGTCGATTTAGCCCACCATTTATCCAAGAATATCAGCTGCCCTAAAGTGTACTTAAATATGGCACTGAATATAATCCTAGCGCTAGCATTATGCCATAAAACATATGCCTAAGCTCATTCATTAACTAAGCCGTAAGTGCACAGTTCCTAGGAAGGACATAGTAATGATCTGTATACTGCATGTTTAACCTCACACAAATGACTCACTAACATAATTATCTCAGTTCAGAGCCATTTATCCATGTTCAACATGGCTTGAGATGACATTATTTAAATTTGATTCATGTCAGTGTCTTACGTCGCAGTGCCTTTGTGACTTCTATCCTGAAACAAAACCTGACGTACTAAGTGCTGGCTATCACTTTGACTTCCCCCACCACATGGGTTGTTATGATCATGACACATCAGGATAGCAGTAGGCAGACAGTCTGAAAAACAAGATTAATGTCAAGGGTTTTTCTCTGTGTGTGCTAGGCTAATTTGATGTGTGTGGCAAGGCTGTTGGTCCTTTGAGATTATGCAAACGTTCAGTTGAGGCAGAGGCTTAGCACTAACACACACACACACACACACACACACACACACAGACCAGGCCAGCCATTTTTGAAATCTAAATGGCATTCAGAGATCCAGAAGGTTGCCTCTCTCCACACACTGAGAGAGGAGAGAGACCCCCTGCTGAATGACAAATAGCTCAATTTTACCCTTAAACTGTTTTTTGCATGAACTGGTGGTTCCTCAGGCCCAGTGCATTCCAGACGCTCTCCATCTCTCACTTCAGCTCCAGCACGGTTCGTGATGGGTCAGTTTTAGCCCAGGACTGATGCCTGTTGCTCCATTAAAGACTTCCTGCTGCGTGGCAGGAATACTGACAAGAGTTCTTGAGTGATACACTAGCCTATTCCTACTGCGTGTTAAAAAATTTCCTCAGCATCAGACGACTAAAAGGCAGGTGCAGAAAGAAACCACAAATAAACCCTAATTAGTTTCACTTCACACAAAAACATTGAATTGTCTGATGTTATCTTTTCTTAGCTTGGGAAAACCCATCCTGATATATGAGTGATATCTGCAGCACTGTATGGGCACCAGGCCTATATTTGCATTTTGTTTTGTTTGGCTGAGGTATAGGGAACTATCAAAAACAGGCTTTTATCCTTGATGCAAAGGAAGCCTAAAACCTCAACCAAACAAGAAACAACCAAGAGATCTATAGAGATCTTTGATCTACATTCTCATTTAGCCCACCTAAGAGAAGTGGGAGATGACAGGTTGGTATCCAGATGTGTGATGTAAACTCAATCTCAGATAAAGTAGTAGGTCGCAAAAGCTAGGTTAATCATATTTCACCTTTAACAGGTTTCATTCAACTTACATTGAGGTAGAACAACTGCATGACATTACAAATACTATTGACATCATAGACCACAGAACCTGGCAAGAGCTCTCAGAAAGAGAAAAGTGGATTATCATTGCATAACCAGGCAGGCTCAAGACCATGACCTTCATTGTAAATTGGTAAATAGCATATTGTAATTTGAAGATCATCACCAGATACCCAATAAACTTCTTTTAAAAGGTACGGTAGGTTTGGAAATAAAGTGATTTATCTTATTGTAATCACACCATGAAAATAATGAGCATATTAAGTTAAAATTACATCATAAAAGGGTTCTGAGGAAAAATATATATTTATATAATATATTTATTATATATTTATATAATTATTATATAATATATTTATATATTTTTTTTAACAAAGCATGTGTCACAATTATTGAAACTTCTGGGAAAACTTATGAACAAACTCTGACGGCTGTCACCATGACAACACGCAAGCATAAACTTCTTCATTCTTTCTCTCTCTTTCTCCTTTATCTCTCATTTCTGAAAAACAACCAGCCTTAAATGTCTGGTGTGAGTCAATCAATAGCCCTCTTGTTCAAGGTCACCAAGTCCTGTCTGCAGGAAAAAAGGAAAAAAACTGAAAAATTGGTACAACATATAGACAGAGTAGCAAACCAGCAGATAAAGTTGACTGAATGGGGCATAGGAAAATGCAAATGCAAGTGAGTTTCTGTGTTAGTGTTAGCTGCCAATTTGCTATTTGGTCACTCTTGTATAAATTTTCATTCTTTTTTTTTCTATCGGAAGCACTTTGCGACCTCAAACAACAGGTTTATGGATTGATTCACACTGTATTTCTGCATTCATGGAGTTAAAGGCCATTCACCTCAGAAAAATAAAACTCACTAAACTACTAAAAACTGTAACAATATGAAAAATCACACTGATCAGCAGCAAGGATGTCTCTGCACATACTGATGGATGTGATGTCAAAAATGTAATGGATTCTAATTTGTTCTCTTCATATAGTTCTCAAAATGTATCTGAAAAAATATTGGTCTTCATGTACTTTTTTTACTTTACTTTTACTTGTTTTTGTTTATAATATTATTGCAACAAGTGTGGATAAACCTTTAAACTAATTTTAAACTCATTTGACCTCTACATCATAGCAAAGGTAGCAAACCCCTATTACACACAAAAAATTGATGGACTTTTATACACACACACACATACACACACACACACCTTACCTTCCAATCGAGGTCTCAGTTCGTAAGTGCATCTGAGCGCACTAAATATTTCAGCAGGGTTCAGCATGCCATTTTGCAGAGAAAGCAAAAGGCATCACAAAACACAAACACACTCACTGACAAACACCAAACACACACACACACACACACACACACACACACACACACACACATTCAAACACCCGCACAGACAAGCTCATATGCACTACAGTAAACATATGGCACGCGCGGCACACACACACACACACACATACAGAAACAGAGAGAGAAAGAGAGTGACTGTCTTCTTCATATGGTACATTTTAGTTTCAGCTTAGACCAAGACACACACACACACACACACACAGCTGTCACCTATCTTGTATAAAATGTGTGTAGTAAAAACTGACCCATCCCATCACTCTACTTCATGATTTTGGGTGTGGTAACACCACTGACAATTATTGGTTAATTTATATTGTAGCATGGAACAAGTATGAATTCTCTCATTTACTCTCTCGTTAGCTTTATCTCTCTTTATCCAAGCAGTCTCTAGAATTTCATCCTATCCCCAGTGACACAGATGAGATCCCTTTTCCGAACAGGAGTTTATGCCAAAACCCAGCGCAGCTTGAAATTTAGAGCTGTACTCTGATTGTTGACAGAAACGAACTTTCTTTCAAGGCACTTAGTGGTGTACCTGATTTTATTCATTGCTTTAGGCTTGGATTTCTGCAATTTAGAAGTGAAAGTGCAACCACTAATTAAAGTTCTTGGCACTTGGCACAGTGTAGAGACTTTGTTCACATTACTACCAAAGTGTAGTTTTATTCTGAGTTTAATAAGAGCCAGCTGTGAGCACAGAAGATAGTCAATCAGTCATTTTTGACTGGTCAAAGTACCCTGGTTTCAAGTTGCTCTAGACTGCTCACACTTTAATAATTAGTTATTTTTTTTATTATCTGTCCATCGCTTTTGACAAAAAGCATCAGCTAAATACCACAATCATAAAAAAGCTAGTTTATACATTAGCTATCTGCCTCCATATACGGGTTGGTCTCAAAAAATATTTCTTATTTGCCATTATTCGTGTTCATTTTGATGATGGTTTGCAGCTAAAGAAAACTATGTAGTGTCTCACAAAATGAGAATATTACATGGTCATTAAACCAGGTTCTTTTTCTTTAAAGCATTTTGTTCCAGATTTTAGAGCAATTGAAGCTTCTTTCTAGTGACAAACTTTATGGAGATGCTGATTTTATTCATCCATTAGTACTTGGCACCTGCCCACACTGCCAAAAGTTTTGCTGCTCAGTCCTCCAAAAACCTCTTTTTGGATGAAATACCAAAGATGAAAACACTTCATTTAGAAATAAAGGTCCCAGAGTGTGGAGAAGAATGAAATGCTGTTTGAAATCTAGCGTGGTTTCCAGTCAGTGAAGATTTGGGAAGCCATGTCATCACCTGGTGTTGATCCACTGAGTTCAGAGGGAAACCAGCAAAGTTGAGAGCACCCTAATGCTTCCTTCAAGTGGCAAACTTTATAGAGCTGATTTCATTTATCTACCAGTACTTTGCATATATTCACACTGCCAACAGTACCAATACCTGGTTTAATGACCAGGTAATTCTATTTTTGTGAGACACTGAATTTATTTTTTTTTTTTTCAGGAGGTTATCATCAAAATTAACACAAATAATGGCAAGAAATATGTAACTTACTGTCTAATGAGTTTTATGTGTTACACTGCATTACTGAAATAAACAAACTTTTTTCACCATATTTGATTTTTTGAGACCTGCTTGCATGTCATAGGTGTGTAGACATTTCCATTACTGGAAGGCTGTTTAGTTCCTTCCCTCAAATTTTCACCAGTAAAAAAAAGTACCTAAAGCCATCTAAAACTATGGCCTAGTAATGCCGAAGTTCCCTTTAATGAGAGCGCCGATAAGGGAGACCTTTAAAGAAAGTGCCTATCCTAGATTCGTGACACTTTTACTTACATGAGTGACGAATTAAGAACAGAAAGCCCTACAGACAGAACAAGCAGACATGGAACTACGCTGTTAGGCCAGCCGCCTCCCACCCCCCACCCCCCACCACTTCAATCCCAGGTTGTGGCAGTAGTAGTGATGGTGGTGGGGGTAATAACATTGCATCGATCTGTCACTACAAACCTCCACCCGAGAGTTGTCTAAGAAACCAGGCCAAGAAGCCAATATTTCTCTCCTCTCTCTCTCCCTCTCCCTCTCTCTCTCTCTCACACACACACACTCTATCTCTCTCTCTCTGTCTGCCTCACTCTTTCTTACACTGGCTTTGCCCCAATTACTGTGAGTGCGCTGGCCGCAGTCGGCCAAAAGTTTGCTGGAGCTGGTCCCATTTCACAGCAGCAGGTCTATAGAGGGAGCAGAGTGGGTCTGGCGGCTGGGGAAGTAGCTCTGATGCTTTCTCTCTCTCTCTTTCTCTCTCTCTCTCTCTCTATCGCTGCCCTGCTTAGTCATGTTCAGCACTAAGGAATGAGAATAAGATGAATGACAGAGAGAGAGAGAGACAGAGAAAGAAAGAGAAGGAGATAGTGAGGCAGGAGGAAGAAATTGATGTAGGTAGATATAACTAAATTCATATTACAAGAGGAGAGACATGAGAAAGAAAGGGGGGGGGGTGGAGACTGGTGTTTTAATATCCATGCAAAATAATAAAGAGTAAAAGTGAGGCTACATAAACTCTTTGACTCTTAAACACCTTCACCTTCACCAACACCTTATAAAGGTCACTAAAAGATATCTTATAAAGGTTACTTCTGTATGTATCTGTATGTAGCCCTGACCCCAACTATCCTTGTTATTAGTAATTTAAGAACGAAATAAGAATTAAGCTAAATGTACACATAAAAAGTTATTAATTTGTGTCAAATAGGCTATGCCGCATGTCATGAAAGGCCATTTTAAAATCCAGTCCAAAGGTTGGCAAACAGTTTTAAGAAGTCACAGAAACAGAGAGAAATCTTTATCTGATAAATCACAATGGTTAGCTATGAACAAATCATTGCTTAATCACAATTCCAAAATATACAAATGCTTATGAAAGATAGTTCATGTGTTTCATAATATGATTGTTTACAGTGTTAGCAGTATACCCTTATATAGGCCATGTAGTCAAAGCTTCATTAATTATGGGTACATTTCCCACCACCTTCAAACAAGCCCAGATAACACCGCTGCTCAAAAGCTCTCCCTAGCTCCCACTAAAGTGGAGAACTACTGGCCTGTCTCTCTTCTTCGAACCATCACAGGTCACAGAATCTCTCATATCTCTCAGCACAACCTTCTTGATTCCTACCAATCAAGCCTCAAAAGTGGCCACTCCACTGAAAAGGTGCTTCTGTCTGTGACAGAAGCCTTAAAAGAAGCCACAGTGGCAGGTCAGTCCGCTCATCTCATCCTGCTTGACCTATCAGCAGCATTTGACATGGTCAGCCACCGTATCCTGCTCGACAAACTGACAAACATGAGCATCAATGGCAAAGCGCACTCCTGGTTTGACTCCCATCCACTGGGCGGTCGTTTGGTGTGTCATGGCTAGGGCAAACATCTGCAGTACATCACCTCACCACAGGGGTGCCCCAAGGCTCTGTGCTGGGGCCCCTTCTCTTTGCCATATATACCACATCACTAGGTCCAATCATCCGCTCCCTTGGCTTCTCCTATCACTGCTATGCAGATGATACCTATCTACTTCTACCTCTATCTGTCCTTTCTTCCTGGTTACCCCACGGCGTCAACACGGATCTGACTGTCTCTCTGACATATCTGCATGGATGACAGAATCACCTCCAACTAAACCTCTCCAAAACTGAACTGCTGGTCCTCCCAGCCAAGCAAATTATACATCACTTCCTGATGCTCCTACCAAGGCTGCAAGAAACTTTGCTGATCACGCTCCCTCTGTAGCTCAGTCATGCCTTTTTTTTCAACATAAGGAAGATCAGTCTGTACTTAACCCAACGTGCAACCCAGCTCCTGGTACAGACCTTGGTTATCTCTCACCTTGACTATTGCAATGCCCTCCTATCAGGTCTTCCAGCCTGTGCTGTGAGACCACTACAGATGATCCAGAATGCAGCTGCATGTCTGGTTTTCAACTAACCAAAAACAGCACATCGCACCTCACACACTGAACTCCACTGGCTACCCTTAGCTGCTCCCATCAAATTCAAAGCACTAATGCTGGCCTACAGGGTGATGCATCTGCTACCATCTACATTAATACCCTCTTAAGGCCCTGTGTTACCCTCCGGCCACTTTGCTCCTCCAAGGAACGTTGTCTAACATAGCCAAAACCTTGCACAGATAAACCCATACTATTCTCATCTCATCTCATTCCATGCTGGTAGAATGACCTTCCAAATGCTAGCAGTGCAACAGATACCCTCTACATATTCAAGAAGTTCTTGAAGGCCCAGCTCTTCCAAGAATATCTCCTGGCTTAAAATGTCTGAATACCACAAATGCACTTACAATGCACTTCCCAGTCTCTCTCTACACTTGACTTTTATTACACTCCTGCACTTTTATCTCAAAATACTGCAAATTTCATGTAAGCAATGTGCACTCACAGTTAGTTTTTAATTGTGCTGTAGCTTGAATGTTTATCCTCTTTTTGTAAGTCCGTTTGGATTAAAGCATCTGCTAAATGCATAAATGTAGATGTAAATGAATGTGTTGTAATGAAAGTGTTACTAGTAACTGTATGCAGGACACGCCACTGAAGATCACAAGAGTTCTTTAAGGGACTTTTATTCAGCAGCTTACACAATGATGACTGGCTCTGGCTGAGAGAGAAAGAGAGAGAGAGAGAGAGACAGAGAGAGAATGTAGAATGTCTAATGCTCTCTCGCTGCCCTGCTTAGTCATGTTCAGCACTGCGGAACGAGGAGAAGACGAACGATAGAGTGAGGGAGGGAGGGAGAGTGAACAGGGAGAAACAAGCAAGATAGATAGAAAAAACAAACTCAAAATAAATAAATAAATAAATAACCAACCCCATAATAGCAAGCACAGTGTACATGTAGAGGACTAGTACATACAATCTACTGTACAGTGTGTCTGGTTCTTCCTCCTACACTGGCCTATCTGGAAGCGAATTAGTGTCATAAATATATGAGTCACAGAAACCACATTTTCAAATCTAATACAGCAGCTGCAACCACCTCCAGTCAGCCAACTCCACCAAATGTTACCAATCCAAGCAGACTGCTCATGCCATTGAGAGAGAGAGATGCTCCAATTGCTGAAAAGTGTGTCAAAGATGGTGTGTTGAGGCAAATACCTTCCTGAAGTGAAGTCTTTGCATAGATGAACGTGAGCGAGAGAGAGTCATTTTAACATCAAAGTCGTAGTTCAATTATTCTTGGGCTAGACTTACAGAACTTCAATACACAACGTAGACCAATGTCCTAAATTCTCAGCAGTACACATGGATTTGTTTGCAAACCAAAGAGCAGCAATCAGTGATGATCATTTCAAAGAGTTATTAAGACTGAGAAGGTAGCCTTAGAAACACAATTTCATATGGCACATAAATGAGAGACTTTGGTTTCATCCTGTAGCAGGGCGATGTTGGCATCTTGCAAATGCTCTAAATTCTCAAAGAGGCCATTCGGGGAGCGGAGAGAGCCTTTATTTACCCCTGTAATGAGTAATTTAACCATTTATGTTTGTTGGTTATTTGTTTGGATCTGGACTCAAATAAATCAGACCTACTCTTGTATCTACACAAGATTAATCCGATGGTACCATGTTTAGTTGACTCCACAAACTGTGTGTGTGTTTTGGGCAAACTGGAAACACCTGCTTTGTTATTTGTAAAAGGTCAAATTTAAATGCCATCTGAAATAAAAGCAAATGCATCTGTTTCAGAAGTATGGGCTAAATGATGTTCTAGATTTACCAAAGTTTGTTCATTTAATCTAATACTTCCTCAACAAGCGGTCAACAAAAGTTTCCAAAAAGGTGATCATTTTAACTTTAAATGTGAAATGCAGTCCAATTAACTACAGAGTTAAGAAATTAAGAAAGGAACAGAGCAGACTTCACAGGGCACAAAGGTTTTCTTGAATACTTCTGATGATGCAGTGCGTTATGAAACCCCACATATGTATCCCCAGCTGTCCGCGATTTAATTGGCCACAGAAGCCATGATTCTTTCAGGGCATTCACATTATCTGCGGTGTCTCAGTTCTCCCTGTTCTGATGAAGGGATATTGTCTTGGCGCTGAGAAAAATGTACAGCACAACAATTAATCGAATCAGATCAGGAGGGAGTTTAGTTGTTTTAGTTGTTGTTAATTTGATATTTTAACTCAAACAAATACAAATGCTATGAAATGGCATTGCTATGCTGAATCATTGCTTAAAAGGTCATAAACATTTGTGTCAGTTGGACTATTTACAACTCGACATTTCTCTAGAGTCCGTATCATACACAGACAATCTCCCGCACGCTACTGACATTTGCGTGCTCAGGAATTGTGTGAAAATGGTAAAATGAAAACGAGGGGGTTTAGATGTGTTGAAAAACACATGTGACAAGGATTGCATGTTTGTGTGTGTATCTCTTTGTGTGTGTGCGTGTGTGTGTGTCAGGTATCACTAAATGACAGGTGACATTTGGTGAGTGATTGCTTATAGTGGCTGACATTCTACCAACAATTCTAATGTCTTGTATGATATTCACCAGAGATGTCAGTCTCCACCTCCAAAAGTAGTCTTTATTCAAAATGAGGGTGGATGGTACAAGACAATTTACACAAGAATGCTCATGAAAGCATATCTAAATAATAATTCATGGGAGAGAAGTGTCATATCTGATGATAGAAAAGCACTCTTACGTCTATGGGTACGTCTATAGTAGCCTATCTGTAATGACAGTCACAAAATAGAGAGGCCTGATCTTCACAGGAGAGTGATAACCTCAGTGCCTCACCAGGGAAAACTATCACCTGACAGCAAGGCATGCTGGGAAATCGGTATGCTGTGAGCGGGGCTGATAAGAGATGGGATGATTGCCGAACTGTTAAGAGCTTTAAGATGGATAAAAAGGATGTGGGTGGGGGATGGGGGTTAACAAATACTTCAGCGTAAAGTTCAGCGTTTAGTAAAGTCCTCATTTGAAGGTTTTTGTTGGTGTTTATTTGTTTGTTTGCTTGTTTTTCTAACGAAAACATTGTTTGTTTATCAGTGTAAAAATGAACATTAAGATACACACTTATACACCCACCCTCTCACACCCACACAAGCACACACACACACACACACACACACACACACACACACACACACACACACACCACAGTTTGGTCCCCCTGTATGAACAGTTTGCTTGAAGCTGTGATCCCGACCCATTCATCCTGAGCGAGTGCTTTGATCTCGCTCCAAAACAAAAGTGACGGGGAAAATCAGCAAATGAAGTGGCGTCCCGCGTCGAGTCAAAAGCTGCCCGATCTGACTGACTGTCAGACAGATTCACATTGAACACGCTCAGAAACAGACAAACAACGATGCTGTTAATGATGGAGCACCAGGTCCACGTCACTTCTGATGTACAGCAGTCGCATGCAAATCATCTGTCACTTTCTTCATCCGCCTTTCTTCTCCCTTTTTTATCCCTCTCTCCTTCTTCCTCTCCTTTGGATGTCTCTCACTTCTTTTCTTTGACTGACTTTCTGTTTGTTTTTTTCTTCTTTACTTATCTGTATTGATCCCTCTCTCTCTCTCTCTCTCTCTCTCTCCTTCTGTTGTCTGGTCTTGCTTTCTTTCTCATCCTTCTTCTCTTCTCTACTGTGCTGTATATCTGTCTTGCTCCCTCTCTCATCATCTTTCTATCCGGCTCATTGTGAAATTTTGTTCTTCGTTTCACTCACATTGACTGATTTAAAAATGAAATATCTGTGTGCTACTTCTGTGTTTGTTGACAACATGCAGAGCAACTTGGCACTTCCAGCCTTCCTGCCTTCAAATGCACACAGTCACACACTAACATACTTACATACACACATCTCAAACACACACACATTCTCAAACACACACACACACACACACATACACACACACAGACTCCTCTTGGTTTGCACAAATAAGCACTCACCCACACAAAAAAAACACATGCTTCCTCCATACACCATTTGTCTCCAAACACTTATCACATCTTATGCCACCCATACACACACAAGCACAAATAAACAGACACACACACACACACAAAACACACACACACACACACACACACACACAAATTACCATTCCCTGTAGTAAGCCACATCAAAGCCACTGCCGCCTTCATTTCCTCTCCCATGCTGACAATGTCTGGCACGCAGACAGAGCACACCACTCAAGGTGCTGTATCTTTATCCACGGGTCGACAGCGGAGAGCCTGACTCGACGTTAATTAGCTGACACGAGCAGGCTGTCATCGACGGGAATGCCATCTAGCCAGCACACACACACGATGAAGACGACGGCACTGACTGTGGTGAAGATGATGATGATGATTCATCAAACAGCATATGGAAGCAGCCATTGCAGGCTATATCCGTTTTCATTTGTCTGACCTGTCAGGTCTAATGGGAAGTACATTTACATGACATTAGAGCTGGATGCCATCCACTAAATAGAGACAGACTCCGTCAAAGTACCTCTGTGTGCATGTCTGTGTGTGTGTGTGTGTGTGTGTGCTTGAGGTTTACAGCATATGATGTCTGGTTTGATTCACATAATTTATTCAACCAATACAGTATGCAAAGAAGGCACAGTGTTTGTATGAATACCTTCATGCCTATGTGTGTGTGTGTGTGTGTGTGTGTGTGTGTGAGAGAGAGAGAGAGAGAGAGAGAGAGAGAGAGAAAGAGATATCAGGTTTACAGGATACGATCGTCAGCCTGGCTGTCTGGTCTGATTCACATTATAGATGGATGTGTGTAGTACAAAAAGAGAGAGAGAGAGAGACAGAGAAAGAGAGAGAGTGAGAGAGAAAGAGAGAGAGAGAAAAAGAGAGAGACAGAGAGATTATTCAAAACAGTGCAGTGTATAGAGGAGGCACAGTGTTTGTCTGAATACCTTCATACATGTGCGTGCGTGTGTGTGTGTGTGTGTGTGTGTGTGGGAGTATGCCGGTGCCATAAACATCCTGCTCAGACAGTGTAAAATGCATTCAGCTCCACCCGGCAGATGCAAGGCATGGATAATGCAGGAAGTAGATGATGGAGACACCAGTGGTGATGCTGCTCTCAACTCTCCTGAAGGAGACCAGTGAGATCTGTCAGGACCACTGCTGCAGGGTTGCTGCTTGGTCAGGCGAGTTAGTAGAGACTGTTAACACTGTAGTCTGTAAGAACTGATGTGTGTGTGTGGTGTGTGTGTGTGTGTGTGTAATAGAGAGAGAGAGAGAGAGAGAGAGACAGACAGACAGACAGATCTTTATGCATGCTTGTGATAGTATGTGTGAGGATTCCCTTATACCAAGTGCTGGATGTAACTGTTATAGTATATATAGTGTGTGTGTGTGAGTGTGTGTGTGATAAATTCCACCCCTCTCTAAAGATTTCTGTGGGCAGAAGCTGAGGTGTTGAGATGAGGAGGAGGAGATGAGTTATGTAAAATAAAGGTAGCTAAAGAAAGAGAAAAGAAAGAAGAAAGAAAGAAAGAAAGAAAGAAAGAAAGAAGTGTGAGGGCAAGGAGAAGAGAAGAAGAGAGTAAAGATAGAACTTGAGCTTATGGAGAGATAGAAAATGAATGAGACTAAGAGGGAGAGCGTGGGTTGTCGTGGACTGAGACAAAAGTGAGTGTCTCAGTGTTGGTCTGCTGGAGCTGAAGATAAGGCCTGTCTTGGCTGGAGGGAGAGAGTGGAAGGCATGAGACTCCACAGGAGTCGAGTTGGACAGGGAGACAACCCCCCCCCACACACACACACACACCACACAAGCTACCCTTCCACTACACATGTCTCCCTTTCCTCTCCTCTGCCTCATGCCTGCCATGACAGCATTATAACATTGTCCTCATCCTGTCTAATCTTTCTCCCTCACCCTCTCTCTCTTCCCCTCTCCCTCTCTCTCTCCCTCCCTCTTTCTTTCTCTCTCTCTCTCTCTCTCTCTCCCTCCCTCCCTCCTTATGTCTTCCTACACAACTCTTTTGTGCTAGTTTATAGCACAACATAGATTCATCCACATAATAAAACTTGGTCTTGAAAGAGAAAAAGAAAAAAAGAAAGAAATGTAGTCTATGTCATGTCAGTTGATTAAACTTGGGATTGTTGAGAGAAAGGGGGGGGGGGCAGAGGGAGAGAGAAAGAAACAGGGAGAGTGTGTAAAAGAGTGAGTCAGATAAAAAGTGACAAAAGGCGAAGATGAAAGCTTGTATGACAGCTCAGTGGATGTGTGTGCTGCGCTGTGCGTCATGGGCTTTGTGTGTGTGTGTGTGTGTGTGTGTGTATGTGTGTCTATGTGTGTAGCCGGAGTCTCACCTGAAGGGGCTTTCTAAGAAAGGCTTCTTAGTGAAAATAACACACAGTCACTCTGTGCACAGTCTCTCGCACATGCTCAGTCATGACTCTGGAGTCCATATTTTCTAGGTCAGTGTCACCCTGACCTCTGAGGTGGAGAGACAGACAGAGAGAGAGAGAGGGAGACTGATGAGTGAAGAAACAGAGTGAGAGAAGAAAAAAAATAATAAAAAAGAAAGAAAATGTACATGAAGATGTAGGGACGGAAAGGAAAGATGGAAGTGTCCCACATCTGGAAGACAGAATGAGGGGTAGAAAAATAGAGAATTAAAAAAAAATAAGAAGAAAGGATATGGATATTGTAAACCACATCCTTAAAACGAATCTATTTCTAAAAGAAAAAAGAGAAAGAGAGAGAGAGAAAGGGAGACAGAGGGGAGAGCACAGATAAAGTGTGAGTCGTGTACACAAGTTAATAAATTTCTGGAAGCTGGAAGAATAAAGTCAGTAAGAAAGAGAGAGAGAGAGACATTGCAGGAAAGAGAGGGAGAGAGAGAGAAAGAGAGAGAGAGACAGGGAGTGGTGAGGGAGGGAAGATGTAGTGAAAATCATGTTCTCAAGTTCATAAATTTCTGTTTCTAATTCAACCCGGCCAGCTCATTTGCGCCGAGGGGGTGACAGTGTGGTATTTGGTCTTAATCTCCCCGAATTCTGGAGAAGGTCATTCTTCTGAACGGCTCAATTTCAGAGTGGACAAAAAAGCACCCCTTCCCTCCACCCCAGCAGCCCCCCCCCACCCCCCACACATGCACACACACTCCCCTCCATGCCCCCAAACACCACATTCACACCCCTCCCCTCTCTTCCAAAAGCCCGCTTCACCAGAAGCTCAGTGAGTCATTTGCCTTAGCGAGACGATAAGAAAAGCCAAGCCAGAAGCAATCAAACCTACGCCCACTGAAATAATTTTGGCCAAGTTCAGCCAGTCGCACACACTGACACTGCTTTTGGTTGCTGGCTGCAGCCACATAGTGCCTGAGAGGAGATGGACTCACCATTGGAGTGTGTGTGTGTGCGTGTATGTGTGTATGTGTGTGTGAATGTGTGTTTGTGTTTGTTGTGTAGCATAACTCTGCTAGGGCCAAATGGGTGCCACACCATGTAATTTCAGAAATGTGAGATCCCTGGAAAACAGAAGCATGATGACAGGCAACAACATAAAAAGGAGGCCCTTTCTGTCATATCCAAAAAGAAGATCTTCTCATGCTTCTATTGCCTTGGTTAGAAAATCTGCATGCGACTCTTCATTGAAGTGTAGTACATAGTGAGACAGAGACAGAGGGTGTATGTGTGTATGGCGTATGTGTGTGTGTGTGTGTGTGTGTGTGTGTGTGTGTTGGGGGGGGGTGTTACTAACTGTCATTTTCAAGGAATGAAAACCAGACAAGGTGGCGGAGTCCGAATCAGCAGACATTAACATTATGTTATAGTTTTTTTCTCTTTCTTTCTTTCTCCAATTCTCTCTCTATATTTTTTCTCCTCCCAGAGGCTGTTATTTCATCAGCAGGGAGTAGATGAGCAGATTGCATGAGAGAGAGAGAGTAAAAGAGAGTACATTTGTGTGTGGTGTGTGTGTGTGTGTGTGTGTGTGTGCTGTGAGAGGGTGTGTGTTTGTGTTGGGGAAGTTGGAGAGACAATATAAGAAATTATGAAAATTCAGTGTGTGTGAGCTCTGCTATGCAAATGCAGCCTGCAAGTCCCGGAGGGCTGGTTGTGCTGCCATGCTATGCCATGCTAAACAACCAGGACTAAAATAACAGACACCCAGGCACACAGACACACACACACACACACACACACTGTGACAGACTGAACATGCACATAACAGACAGTACAAAACAAGTGTGCGGGGGGCGGGGGGATAGGCTATCATCAATTAGATACAGTTTCACATTTCAGATAAGTGCTTTAGATTCTTCTGTATGTATCTTTGGACCTCTAAGCACACACATGCATAGATTCTACTGCATGTATCTTTGGACCTCTAAGCACACACATGCATAGATTCTACTGTATGTATCTTTGAACCTCTAAGCACACACATGCATAGATTCTACTGTATGTATCTTTGAACCTCTAAGCACACACATGCATAGCATAGAAATATGTGCATGTAAGGGAATGCAATGCAACATCTCAGCAATATCTCCTTTTTTCACTAAAGGAGACCAAGGCATGTTCTCAAGGCGAGTGTCGCCATGGCAAACATCATCATGGTGCCCATCTCCCATGCACATCTGATGCTGCATCTGGCTCTGCTCAAAGGCATGTTATTTAACACACTTTTATGGGACAGGCAAGCTCACACTCAGCCTGGGTCATATTTGTGTGTATGGCTTTGTGTGTATGTGTGTGTGTGTACCTATTATTGAGTGTGTGATCCTGTCTACGTGTTTATGTGAATGTGTAAATGCATGTGTGTGATTTAGAGTGTGTGTGTGTGTGTGTGTGTGTGTGTGTGTGCAGTGTGCAGTGGCACTGGGCTTGTTTGTGCTGGGCAGGGAAGGAGAGCACTGCAGCTCTCTGGCAGCCTTCCAAGGCCACTGTTACTTCCACCGAACAAACAAAATACTGGTCAGCTAAATATAACATTTCCCTTCATGAAAGGGCCTCAGGACAAGAAGTGCAAAAGAGAGAGAGAGAGAGGGAGAGAGAGAGGGAGAGAGAGAGGGAGGGAGGGAGGGGGTGGAAAAAGAGTTAAAAAAGAGATGGAGAGAGAAATGGAGAAGACAGATGAAAAAAGGTAGACACAAAAGAGA
>PYXC01002464.1:1692500-1742500 GCA_015244755.2 Tenualosa ilisha | reverse complement strand
CGGCAGCGGGGAAATAGCACTGTTACTGCTGCTGTTTCACCACTCCCACACTTAATGCTCTCTCTCTCTCTCTCTCTCTCTCTCTCGCTCTCTTTCGCTTGCTCGCTCGCTGTAGCCTGGCTACCTACAGCTGTGCAATTCTAGAATCATTTCCTGCATTATTCTCCAACAATAAAGATGTTTATCTTCTCACAGAGGACTGCTGATGTACCTCAGCCACGCTGAGCACAGGGAAATAATGCTACAACAAAACAACAACAACAAAAACATAATTCTGTATTATGTATACTACAGCCACATTATATATACATATATGTGGTCCTGTCCTACACATCTTAAATTTTATTTTCAATCAGCCTTTGCAGTGCATCTTCTAATCAGTGTTGTTCTCTGTGTGTGATTTACAGGTATAGGTTAATTCCTTGCACTACCATGCATAATGGTTCACACCCACTTTGCCCCATTCATTCTGCACAGTGGCCATGCATACAGACCATAGGCCTTAGTGGGGAAGAGGTTACATGCTAATTACCCACTCCTGGGACCTGGCTGGCATGCGCTGTTCAGATGTCTGATGGGTAATGGAGTATCTATAGCTCCAGTTGGAAAGATGTGAGTGGCTCTGTCAACACCAGCGGACCTTTTTGATTCTTCTTTATGGTATTTTGAGTTGCTAAGGTAGGTAAGGTAGATGTGGCCTAGTGGTTCTCAGATTTTTCCAAGCCAAGGTCTCCCAAATAGCGTTGAATTCTGATCGAGGGTCCTCTTTTACAAAATGTCCTAAAGAACATTAATTTATCTGTTTTCCATGTTCAGCCAGGCAGAATAAATAAACAATTATTTAATAAATAGTAATAAAGCCATAATTAGCTTTTTTAAATATGCCATACCACAATTTTAGTGCATTTATGCCACCTCCAACTTCCATGAGGCGGGGTTAACACACATCGATCAAAAAGCTTCTGCAAGCATTGGATGCCCACAACCAATCAGACCAATGACTGCAGAGAAAAGAGAGTGGGATGCATCACATTCTGAAGCAAAACGCTTGCTTTTGATTGGTTCTTTATCTTAGGCGAACAGGAAAAAGTAGAGATAGACTTCCTGGCCACGCTGAGATGCAGAGCAGATCAGCATATGTGAGAATGGGGCTAACTGTGCATTGTTTTTAGAGGCCAATGTTGAAATGGTAAACTGAGTTTCGTCTCAAAGTGTAACTAATCATTGTTTATATCATGTCTCTTTCACATCCCAGAGTCCATCTTCCCAGTAATTCTGGGCAGCCATAGGTTATGCATGGTAGTGCAATCTGCTTCTGTGTGCAACACAAAGTGAACCAAGAGGACTTTGTGTCAGTAGTGTGCTCTTTGATGTCAGCTCAATCTGCATTAGCCTTAAGTAAGACCAACAGCAATCTACAGTTTGATCTTGCTCTCAGATCTCTCTGCCAACAGACATACCTCAAATCTCTCTCTCTTTCACACACACACACACACACACACACACACACACACACACACACACACACACACACACACACACTCACACACACACACACGCACACGCTCGCACACATGCCCTCAAAACACATGTTGACACCACTTGGTTTGACAGGATGTCATTTACAAATCCCCAACCATCATACATGCCCCATATTCCCTTAGATGCTGTCTTCTTTAGAAATGTTACTGCTGTTTTAACTTGCTTTAAAGCTCACTGTTCTTCCCTTAATATGATGTCGTCACACCGACAAGGAAGTAACAATTTGTCTGACCTGAACTAGGTTGATATTTAAACACTAACTCTAATGTAAAGAGCAGGGCCTTGGTTTGACCTGTGTCGTGAGCTGTCTGTGAAGAGGTCATGTCTCTTGAGTTGTTTCCTGGCTGTTATTCAGTGAGGCGATGTGGCCCGTGGGACGTTGAGACATCTCTGTAGCAGCATGCCCCAGCCCCTAAACAACATCAGCAGCAGTGGCCGTAGAATTCTCTTCTTTTGCTGTCTCTCTCTCTCTCTCTCTCTCTCTCTCTCTCTCTCTCCCTGCTATCCCCACCTGCACCACAGTTTCCTGGCAGAAAGCCCTGGTCCTACTGCTGATTAACTCATTTTAATTAGCCTGCCTCCTGCCACTCGGCTGGAAACTGCTGCATATCCCATGCACTGTCTTGAGCCGTGATGGCTTCTCTTAATGAAGAGAAAAGAGAAGAGGTATTCCCCCCTGGACACTCTCTGCTAGACAACTTCTAATATGATTCCCAACAGGATGTCACACACAACCTATCCCCCTTGCATTCAAATGATAAAACACAGACAACGTGGCTTATTTCTCTAATGGCAGAGATGTAGGGGAGCTGAAACCTTTCATCTCTCTATTTTGAGAGAGAACTACTGAGACACATATTGTAATTGAGAGAAACAGTGAGGAACTAACTCAGACTGAGTTGGAACTTCAATTTATGCCGACTGATTAAATTGATCATTGATGAAACTACCTCCCAGACGAAGGAGACCAGATGCTGTATGCTCTAACTTTATGAGTTGGAGATGAGTAATAGATAGTAGTAGTAGATTGCTCTTGTTGTCCAGAATATTTGATCAGATAACTTCACTGAGGTTTAGACGTACTTTAAATCAAGTCTCTGAAGAAATCTACAAGCTCTGACCTATTTACCCTTGAAAAACACATTGTATCATAAATACAGCTTAGCTGGGATAAGCAGAGTTATATTCTTTTATCATCCCTATTGGGATTTGAATCCTTGATTTTAGTCCAGCACTGTATACCTCAGCTGCTCTTCTTCACTCTTCACCGGCTGATTTGGAGTCCTCACTGACATGCATACACAGCCTAGCAAGGATCTGTAGTTTGGGATGCAGGCCACTGTGTTTGTAATTCTAAACGCTGATGTAGTGAAGTAGTGATACCCACCTTGACATTCATCATCGCTGTTATTTACCAGTTGATCCACAGACATCACTGACACACTCACACACGTACACATTCTGTACACTGCTTAGACTGACTTATTATGTATTGACTGCTGACTGTATTGACTGCTGTGTGTGTGTGTGTGTGTGTGTGTGTGTGTTTTTAAATTTCACACCACTGATAGATGCTGTGGTACTTACCTTAACCCTGAGACACAGTGGCAGTGTTGTTGGAGGAGACATTAGCCATGAGGCTTGGAGACGGGAGTAATCGTCGGCTAATGTGACGGTAATATCAGGAGCACCACGCGGCAGGCACCCGCCAAGATGACTTATTGTGACAAGCCGCTTTGGAGCAGTGACATGGAAAACGCACGTCGGGAACGAGGGTGACAGAGCACATCACGAGCCGTTTCTTTCCTTCTTTCTTTCTTTCTTTCTTTTTTTCCCCTTTTGTCAGAGGTGTCAAGGAACCCTCTGCACTTCATCCTGTAAACCTCCTGCACACCACGTGCCCTGCAGTCGGGGGATCGTAAGAGAGAAAAAAAAAAAAAAAAAAAGAGGCTGCTTGACCTGGAAAATGACTCTAGATATTAAGACGAATGGAACATCAGGGTTTCTTTTTTTCCCCTTTTTATCTTTTTTCCTGTTCTTTTTGCTTTCTCTCCTTCCTGGCAGCTCATATTAATCTGGCAGAGACAGGATGAGAGTCCGGTGGTGGGACTGTGCCGCCTGTGAGAACAGGTGAAATTACTCAGGGCGCAATAATAGCAGGGTCTAAATAAAACGTAGCGACGACACAGCAGGGGCAGGCAGGGCTCCAGGGTTCTTTTGCAATCAGCACTCTCAACAGATCTGACCCCCCACACACACCTACCCACACATACACACACCCGCATACACACACACACTCTCTTTTCTTTCTCTTCTTATCTCCCTTCCTCTTTCTCACATATTCATTCTTCATTCTATCCTTTAAAAAAACTGCACTTTAATGTTACTGCTAAGCTCTATACAAGAGAAAAAAGGTGTATAGTTGTATGTGTATAGGTGTATAGTGTATGTGCCATGAAAAAAGTTTTTTTTTCTCATTCTAGTTGTCTATATTTCTCTCTCTCTTTCTGAATTTTATTCCTTCCTTCTGGTGTCATCACTCTATCTCTTCATTTCTCCACATGGCTCCCCTCATCTGGGCAGATTCACCGCAGCCATAAAGGATTCCTATTGAGTGAAAGAAACTAAATGCCATTTTGTGCCAGGCAGAGAGATGTCCTCTGGCTCTCTCATAATAAAATGATGTCAGAAAAGTGAAATGCCAAAAAATTTGCCCCCCACCCATTTCCTCCCCCAAAACACACACTCACACACGCACACACTCACACACATTGTTGGTTCCAGGAAAAGAGTCGTCTAAGGATATTCACATCATCTTTTTTCTCCCCATGTGTCTCTACAGTTTAGCTTGGCTGTGCCACCATAGTACCTCTGCTCAACTCACTTCAGTACAGCACAGTACAACAACTGGATGCCTTTCAAACACACTTAAACCAGAGCGACACAAAAGCTATCGATCAATGAGTAAACAAAGGGCGTACCTTACTGTAGAGTGATAATGTTCCTCTAAAGCATTCAGTTTGAAAAGGTTTAAGCAGGAGCAAAGACATTTCCTGCAGGTTTTCGGAAAATTTTGATCTACCAGCTGACTCTGTTAGTTGTGAAGAAATTAGAAATTAGGTAAGCCTAACACAGTTGTCGTTAACATATATTACGCTGTCGTTAACAGATATTACGCTGATCTTTCTTGTCAATTGCAACAGTCACTGCAATTGTTTCAGCTTGGTGCGTGCTGACACACATCACAAACAAACATCAGCGACTGATTTAAGGAAGTGCCAGTATATGTATAAGTATCGCTATAATGAGGTGGGTGAAAGGGCCTGGTCAACCAGGGTACCTGCAATAAGTCACCTCTGAGAGCAAGAATCAGTTGTCGAAAGTCTGAAGTTATTTCATGCAGGTATCTAAAAGGACAGAGTGAAAAATAAGCCTGATATGATTCACCAGACTGTATGCGTATATGACACCAGTCTAACATGAGTCATTTTCTCAGTGGGCTTCTGGAACAAATTTGAAAAGGGCTGTGTATACGTCGAAGTGTAGGACATTGTTTGTCAATGCAACACTGCCTTGATATACACAAAGTTCACCAGGTAGGCCTACATTGATAAAAAGAGACAACTTCCACTGGAGGCTTCTTTCTTGGAAATTGTCAATGTATCGATTGGCTTGACCACTGATGCACGTTATGTGGTGTTTTATCTTCGCAAGGCCCTGACTCGATTCTAATTACCTCCCCGAGAGAAGGAGGAAGCTCTCAACCGTTTCATCACACAGCGCTGAAAACATACTGTATGAAGATGTGAAGTGCCACAAACAGCTGTCTTTTCCCACCACTGGAGTCATGTCTGGTAATCCTGCACAGATTGAGACTGAGATTGAGCTGTTTCCATAAATACGGCTTGAAGCTCAGATACCACTTTGGCTGAGCCTCACATTCCAACAGCACTCTGACAGTAAAACAACGTGACTAAGCAAATTCATACTTGTGAAAAATCAAATAGTTTTACAATTTATTGCTTTGCTTTCCTTGTGCACTTTTTACTTCTTCGTTCTCTTTTACTGATACTAACTTGGCAGTATGTTCGTGACAAGCAAATAGGTCATTTTGGGGAGTAAAGGAAGGCATTCCACACATGTGGTATCGCCTTTGGTTGCTTAGGGCTCACCAGGAAGGACCCACATACGTGCACATACACACACACACACACACACACACACACATAGTTACACTATTAGAAGGCATCAAGAAAAACGCCAGTTATGATTCAGCAGTACAGCCTCTGGTGAGAGATCATGTCATGAAGGGAAGTGAAGAAGGAGAGAGAGAGATGGAGAGATGGAGAGAGAGAGAGAAAGATTGGTTGGGCTAACAGCTAACAGAGCGGCAGACAGGCTGACTGAGCTCGGCTGGCTGGCTTGGCTAGGCACTGCAGTGTTTGGTGAAAACATCACAAAAATGAAATGCCAGTTTATCACCTCCACTGGGTGATCATGTTGTGAAGGGGAGGGAGTTTTATGAGGAGAAGGGAAGGGAGGGAGGGGGTAGAGGCAGCCAAACTGACTGGCTGGATGTGTTGGCTTTCTTGTTGTCTGTCTGTCTGGCTGGCATGATGGGAAGAGAGGGGGGAAAAGAGTGAGAGTGGCGGTTTCGACAGTGGCCGGATCGGAGGGGTTCCTCAGAGGCCACGGCTAAACGAGGCGTCTAAAGCCGGAGAGCGAGTGAAAGAGAGAGGAGAGAGAGAGAGAGAGAGAAAGAAAGAGCAAGCGGGAAGCTGCTGCGACGTTTTGATTGCACGCCGCTGCCACTGCTCTGCCTTGTCAAACAAGCTGGCAAAAAGCACTCTGCATCTCGCACACACAAACGCACACATCTACACACACACAGACGCACTTACACATCTAACACACACAGATATGTACACACCCATTTTATTCTGTGTGTCAGAGAGAGGACACGCAGCATCTTCCACATCGCTTTTTGTCGGCAAGCGGAGCATGGCTCTTTGGCGAGCCTCTGGAGTCTTCAAAGACGTGTTGCTGCTAGTCGACTGGCAAAGGAAACATCTGAAATGGCCTCCACCAGCAGCAGCAGCGGCAGCACAGGGGACGGAGGTGCTGAATTAACACCGCATCTGGCATGTCTGCCCTGCTTTTTCTGTAGCGCTTATGCCAGCTTGGAGTGGCACTGATGATCATAGGACTCTGTAGGCTATACCCCTTCTGCCTGCCATTTCTGTGATGAACATGTTGTGTTTGTAATGAGGCTTTTGCTTTTTTAATTGCTGTTGTTGTTGTTGTTATGTTATTATACTGAGTCTGTTATCATTTCACATTTTGATTCATTAGATGTCATTTTACACTGGTTGAATGCTACTGCAATGTTCATTGTTTGTCTGTGTTGCAACTTGCTCTGGATAAAAGTCTCTGCTGTGTAATGGTGAACAGAAACAGACATTTTTGGACAAACATTTTTTTTGTATTCTATATTATGGTATGCTAATGTTAAGTGCGTTGTATTGGAGCTTTGCTGGAAAGATGTTACGTAAATACCAATCCAATCATTCATTCATTTCCAGAGGCACTGTTGCCAGTTTAATTGGTCCCACTTATCACTGTGCTCCCCTTACATGTAGCTTGGTTTGTATCAGACCATCACCCTCAGACACATTCATTATTATGCTTTTATGCCATCCAACATTCTCAGAGGGCAATGGCGACTGATAATAATGCACACATGACTTGCAGGATGACTGAACACAGGACTCATTATCTGTTGCAGCACCTTTATGTCAAGGCTGTGTCACGGAGAGTTCAAGGAATGTCTTCCCTGATAATTATTTTAGTATCTGAGCAAGCCCGTAAGGGACTTGAAAGCCTATTGGTCCTATAGGTCTCTTCCATCGGTCCGTTGCCGTGCGCTGTCTGTGCGCTGATGAAAATTCTTGAAATTCATTGGTTTGAACTACCAGTACATCAAAGGCCCCTCAGCTCATGCAGACTGGGGTGCGTTGAAATATTCAGACATGACAGTGACACATGTAGACATGTGTGTGTGTATGTGTGTGTGTATGTGAGAGAGAGAGAGAGAGAGAAAGAGAGAGAGAAACTCCAAGCAGGAAAAGAACAAACCAAAGCCATCATGTAGGAGTTTTGGTCTACAGCTAGTGTGCCAAGCAGTTAGCCAACTAGCTAACAAAAATAAATAGTTTTGCAGATTGATAAAAGACTATAGCAAATTTGGTAACATATTTACCTTAGCATATGGTGATATCTTACAGCATCATTTTTCAGACATGGTGGAAGCACAATCACGTGAATGTAGCAGCTCTGTAGCAGCTAATCGCTATCATAACGAATGGCCCAACGCTTGCAATCCCGTTTGCATTGACTATATTAATGATGCAGTAATGAGCTGGAGGACTGAGGGAGGTGCCTAATGGTGCCCTAATTAGTTGACATGTGTTGAATGCTTAAATATCTGCAGATGGAGGGACCCAGGGGCCAAGAAGGTGCAGGCCAGCAAGCCCACTTCAGCATCTGAGGCCTGAGCCAGCAAACGCTGAGAATGCGTCTCTGAGTCTCTGAGAATGGGACTCTTCTGCTAATGCAGGGACCCAGGAGTTGAGATCATGAAGTACTGTAAAAGACTTGTTTGTATGGTCAATATTAAATTTAAATTAATTTTTAAATTATAGGAGGTGCTCCGTGTTTTTAGCAGGCTTAGGGAGACAGATGAACTTGTGCACCACTTTCATTTCCGAGGATACTAATTAATGCGCAAATGTAATTTAAGTGAGGTGATTCACTGTAGACAAAGGATCTTAATATTGAACAAAATATGCCATTAGCACTCCTGTGAATCAATTTCCATTCACTCATTCGATTTAGCTGATGCTTTTATCCAAAACAACTAACTCAATGTTATGCCTCAATGCTTTCTGGGTAAAAAGTGACACCACCTGATTGAGTGGAGACTATGGTGACATGGACACTTCTTCTGTTCAGCCTTTGCAGTTTTAACCTGAGTGCGCCATGAGTCAGGAGGACGGCATGGAAGTCAGTAGTCAATACATATGAATAGGAAGCTGATAAGTGAAGTGGAGAAACAAGAGTGGAACAATATCAATAGTGTCTGTGCAGCAACACCTTGGACCTAGACTGGCTCAACCTGGTGATGCCACTTTTAACCGAAAGCATGAGACATAAACATCAACAGGAGTTTACGAGTAAGGAATCCTTTGGAAAGGATTTTCCGAACTCTTAATAAAAAAACAAAAACATTTGGAGCATTTTTAAGTCACGTTTATGTACCTGATACCAATGTCAATCTTATAAGGCCAACATGTCTTAATAGTTGACCAACATGTCATAATAGTTGGCCATTGTTGCCTGCACCTGCAAGGCACTACAATGTAGTCTGTCAACCTGCATTCTTTCCTTTTTTACCTTCTTACCAGATTATATTTTCTATTTGATCATTAACCCCAAAACTTTGTATTTAATGTAATTAAACCTTACATAACTATTACTTAATTTAACTATAACAGTTACTCAATGTGGGCCACTGGCCAAGGTTCTAAAGGTTGTGATGTAAGAAAAGAAATTTCAAATGAATAATAATAATAAAAAATATATATATAAATATATATATATATCTGTGAAGTTTCTCATTACACAGCTCAATAGCTCTTCACTGTTACATAATGAGAGGAAGGCCTCTCTCCCTGCTGACTGGGAGGTCTAATTTGCTAAGATGCTAAGGGTATTGATTGGCGATGGCTAGCCAGCAGAAAATCTCCCTCCAATGCAATTCCCCCCACCTTACCGCCATCTTGTGTCATTTAAAAGGAGCTGAGCGGTCACTCTGAGGTGTGTGTGTGTGTGTGAGTGTGTGTGTGTGTGTTGTAGCGGGTTAGAGTGTGATGTCAAATGGGCTATGTAAGGCAAAAAAGCTCTATTACCTGCCTGTATGAGCGATGGGGTCAGAAGGGGGAATCAATACCAGTTGTTGGGTTGTCGGTCAAAAGAGAAACTAGCTCTCGAGTAGTGGAGTGGAAAAAAAGAAGTTCGGCTGAATTTATCAACTTCGTGCAGAGGAGCATTTGCAATGTCACCCATTTCCACAGGTTTTTGTTATGGCGATGAGTTCCGTCTTCGGCGGTTGACCGCACCCCTACCAGCAGGCAGTAGCACAGTGATGCACCATGGGAATGACGAGGAGCTTATCTAAGGCGGGGACCTGCAGCCCACAACCACTGCCACCACCAACCCACTGTCATGCAAACAGACTGGCAGTATGAAAGGTAAGAAATAGCTCTGCTCAGAAACAGTCCTTCTGGCTTCTACTCTTCCCTTTCCTTTTCTCTCTTCTTCCTCTTCTCTCCCCTTTCTTCATATAGCGTGGAACCTAAAAGCTTTTTGCGTTCTGCTTCCTTTCCTTTACTCTTGTGTGCACTTTCTCTGTCTCTATCCCTCTATTTTCTCTCTCTCTCTCTCTCTTTCTGTCTCTGCTTACATGGCACTCTGCTTTGTCTAATCAAGCATAGTGTATTGCCCTCGCAGCTAACAGTGGTCAACATTTAAAGTACACCCCCAACACACACACACACACACACACACACACACAAACACACACATACTCACACAGAGCAAGCCTACAGCTATTAAGTGATGTGTTACTCTATAAAAAAAAGTAAGGTCTGACCTGAGTTTAAGCAAGCATAAGAGCTTATATGCAGCATCTTTTCATGGTTCATGGCAGAACCACTAGAGACAATCACTTCAGTATAAACAACAACCGAGATAACTGTGAGAGTCCCTTAACCCATCTTATCTGAGGGGTAAGAAATGACCCACCACTATTTTTATGTCACTTTTCCTAGTTTTCCTAGTGTGTCCATAGTAGTAGAAAGTCATTGCATGCTTTTGTTTATATATCAAAGCCATGCTCATGTACTGAAGCGTGCAGAAATTGGCTTTTATTTTTGACCTGTCCAACACAAAATGATTTCCATAGTCTTACTACACAGGCCTACACCCAGAGACATACATTTCCATGAGTTTTTGTGAATAGCTCCACATGTGAATAAGAAAATATAAGTGTATTAATGAATCTTCAATCAGTCTTGCTTAGAGCCTCCACGCATAGTGCCGTTTGTGGCCACTGGTTCTTGCAGTAATCTCTCTCTAGTTAACCTCAGGATCTCTGTGTGTCCTCTTAGCAAGCACATCTCCATGTCATATTCAGATCCGGTCCCACATCTAACCCACTAGGCCAGAGGAAGCCACAAAAGGGTGCATCTCAGGATGGAAGACTGGACATCGATGACTCGATGAATCCCTCAATCACTCTTGTTCCTGCCTCTCTCTCTCTCTCTCTCTCTCTCTCTCTGACACACACACACACACACTTTTCTACTTTGTTCTGTCTGTAGCTGTCTTCTCTGGTTTTTCTATCACTCAGCAGCTTATGCTGTGTTGTGCTGTTTGTTTGTTTGTTTGTTTGTTTGTTTGTTTGTGTTGTGTTGTGTTGTTTTGTGTTGTGCTGTTTGCTTGTTTGTTGGTGTTTGTTTGCTGTGATTGCTTCTGTCTGACAGGCCTGTTTCCACTGCTATTGTGCGATGCGATGTGAGCTATTACATCCAGCATTAAGAGCATGCCTTGATGCACTGTGGGGGAAAGGAAGTGAGAGTCTTCTGTGAAAGGAAGTAGGCATTAGGGACGAGTGAGGAAATGGCTTTTCTGAAAGCACACAACGAAATCCATCCTCTGGAGTCTCCGATAAACACTCACTTTCATATCTGACAGCTCTCTCTCTCTCTCTCTCTTTCTCTCTCTCTCATTCACTCTTTCCCTCTTTCTTTCTCTCCTATCCACACCTCTGTTTTTCTCTTCTGTCATTTACCACACATCACTCTCACAGCTTCATCCAACCCTCTCTCTGTCTCTCTCCTTCTCTTTCTCACTTTCTCTTCCTTACTCTCTTTCTGCCCCTCATTGACAGGTGAGGTGTTGACGAGAGTGAGGCGTAACCCGACTTGACATTTTCCTCTGAGTCGTGTGTAATGAACCCTGCGCATGGGGTGCCAGATTGTATGTGTGTGTGTGTATGTGGATAAAAAGGGGTTATGAGGAAGGGGATGAGGGATGTGAGGGTTTACAGACACACACACACACACGCGTACGCACATGTAGACACACCCTACCATCTCTGTACAGGAATAATGCTGATGATTCACCCAAACTGTTCGATTATTGTGAAAGTTCATTTGGTGTGTGTGTGTGTGCGTATCAGTGTGTGTGTGCATTTCACAGTTGCCTACCTGCCATCTTTTTTTATGTTGCCTTTTTTGTTAAATGTCAGGCTCATCTCCCTACGGGCAGGGAGCTCTAGAGAGGCCACGCACCAGTGGGAGGGAAAATACCATCCGGAATCTCAAACTTGCACCGATACTAGGCCAGAGTCAGCTGACTGACAGGCCCAAGGACCAATCCAGAGCTTTATACTCTGCATCCACAGCCAATAGTTAACCCTGACTTGTGATACCGATATGATACATTATGATATATAGTATCTTTTCTTTATATTTTTTGGCTCAGCTTCAGAGACCTTATGAGACCCAACACTGCAAATGATGTGTGATGCAAATAAATACATAGTTGAATAAATTGGTAAACTGATTTCCTCCTTGCATACGTACAAGGACAGAGCTGGTCACATCGGTTGAAGACATGTAATGTAATGGATAAAGCTCCATTAACATGTTAATTGGTATATGACAACATGAAGCACACACACACACACACACTCTCACACACACACACACACATACACTCAGAGTAAGCCCTTAATCATGTATTTGTCTATATTAAATACCAGCATAAGCTATCACTGAGATAACAGGTTAACCCAATCCAGTTGCTGCCGTTCTCCTGCCATGGCTCACATATCCTTCGTGGATTATGACATCTTCTGACTTCATGCGATTTCTATTCCTTGCCATTTCAACCCATGGTTTCTTTGAAGGGAAGAGTTTCTTCAGATTCTGATTCTGAAATGCGTTCATCAGTCAAAGACTTTAACGGGTTCAAGGACACACATACAGCATTTGCTATTAAAGACATAGGCTAATTGTTTTGTTGAGTTAATTCGGTAATTAGCCACTGATGTCTTACATTATGACCCTATTAAGTAATTTTAATCACACATTAATGTCGCACTAACTGTGTTCTACATATGATGGAAACTAACAACAGTATAACATTTAATGTTAAGCTGCAGGTAATGTGCACCAACAGGTTATAAATTACAATACACCAACATTTAGTAACATTTGATGTAAATTGGACATCAAATCCTTGTGCTGGGTCCATAATACAAGGTGCTGTCCATTGTGCAATTCCAGCCATTCCAGGTGTGCATTGTCAATGTCAGTCACCATTTTAGAATATCACCATCACAATGAGTTATTTAAAGTAAGGGAAGTTCATAGATGGGTAACTGGATTGGACTACTGCCTTTCAAATGTTAGTTGAACAAAAACTTGAATTACAAACTCAAGTTTGGTAGTCACGTTGGAAAACCTCCCTCCTGACACCTTAAAGGAAAGGTCTGACATGATCAACCCGTATCTGTGTTGCTTAAGCTAACTGAATGCTGTCAGTAGGAAGAGGAATGAAAAAAATTGGTGCAATTTGTAAACTGGCAGCTAACACTAACTCACACGGTCAAAGCAAAATGAAAGTGAAGTTGAGTTTTCATGCTGTCATTAATAGTAGGGGGAGAATTGTTCACAAATCAAATTGGGTGAACGAATAAAAATAAACAAAATTTAAACAGCCCAGGGAAATAATTTATCATGAAATGAAATGAACCTTGACAATAACAAGCATGGAATATATACAAATTATACATCAATTGTAGCCCAGTGTACCAAAAGTTGTGGAAATGCTGTTTTATTAAGATGTGAGGAAAAGACACAGAGTTGTTATATTGTGGTTATTTAGAGGACTGACCGGAAAATAAGTCATTCTGTTATTGCTGCTTCCCTTCAATCATTCCATTCTATTCCCACTCCATTTTTAGGAATGTCCGTTTGGATTTAATCCAATTGCCTCAGCTGGGAAGCACTTTGGGTAAACTGCTCCTGTTTCACATACCATACTTAACAGACTTAATATAAGACACAGACTTGATATGAAGGTCTGCTATTCCAAATGCAATCTTGTACTTCCCCTGCATTGTCTTGCTGTTCACGGTGATAAATTTAAATATTTAATTTAAATTTAAAAAAAAATTCAATATAGTTCTTTTCAGAATCTTTTGGTTTCATCTGTGTAAAAACATGCACCCACATCCTCAGACGTCATTGCTGAACACAAGCAATGCATTTACACAGCAGCACTGACACATCATCAACAGGAACTCTTGAGCTTTTGAAAATATCCTGCAAGGTTATCGTGACATGGCCAAAATGGGTTGCGTAAATGCACCATTAAAAATGGACAAGGACTTTAAAAGTCCCACTGCACCATAGAATTACTGCCAAGCAAAGAGATGTCATTTGGCCTCCATAACCATATGAGTCACGGAGCATGTGTCTTCTTATTGTTCCAACCTATTTTGTTGATGCTGATATAGAGTAATAGGATGTCAGGGGATCATCCTACTTATGCTGGAGTGAGAGATGAAGTGAGAGAGAGGGAGAGATTTTCTGTGCATGTGTGTACTGTTTGTGAATGTGTGTGTCAGGGTGCTGTGAGGAATATCGTCTTTCCGTGTTGGAGCATGTTGGCGAAAGTAATATTGAAGTAGTATTGTGTCATCTGGCCCGGTTCTGGCCAAGATGCAGCTGACACTCCATCGCTAATGTCAGAGGTCCTCTGGGGAAACCGGTGGGCCCACTTTTCTGACAGTAACACAACAACAGAGCTGCCTGCCCGAGACTGTCTTTCTCAAAGCCTCCAGGATCTTTGAGAGGAGATGAGAGGAGAGAAAAGAGGTGATTTTATTACTTTATTTATAATAAATCAAAACTGTCTCATCCCCACCACTATTCCCCCCTCGTTCAGACACACACAAACACAAACACACATACGCACACACACTTTCACAAACACAGATACACACACCACCACTGCCATCACAACAACAACAGCAACAAATATCACACATACACCTCTCCTATATGCATTTTGTCTCTTTGCTGCCAATCCAGCCCACCCCCACACACTGCTGTGAGACACTGGGTTGATGCAGAGAACGACGGAGAAAGTATGTCTGATTGGTGAGGACAAGGACACTGCTGTATGGCCAAAGAAACATCAAAACTTCTGGCTGCCACACAGAGCATTGTTGAATCCATGACGATGGAATTTTGAGAGAGAATAACAATCTGTTGTCAAGCAACAACCTGAATAAGAATCTAGAATGAGAAACCTTCAACACCTTCCATCCAGATCTGACCCAGATCTGGGGCTGTGTGTATCTGGAATGTGGTTAGGTAGACCTCACTGTCTTCATTCTACATGCACATGTTTGTGCACCCACTTACCTTTATCCAAAATGGCTGACCTATTACAGCAACAGGCACTAATCTTCCTTTTCGTCCCTTTCCTACAGACCTTCACATACTCCTTCACTCTATTGCTCTTTTGTCTGATGTTGCTCTTTTTGCTGATGTTGCTCTTTTGGCTTGTTTACACATATCTGCATATTTTTATAAATATTTATTTTTTTATCCATTTGGGCCTTTTGTTTACATGGAAGCAGAGTTTTAGCCAACACAAATTGATATATTTTTAAATGCTCTCCAAAGTGGAGATTTTTCAAAATGCTGAATTCTGTGGATATGGGTAAATGCAATTAAGATAAAAAATACATCAGTTTCTAAAAATATCTAGATATGTTATAAGGAAGCCCTTAACTCTTGTGTACTTCAATCATTTGAAAACAGCAGTCAAGGTCAAACAACAACAACAAAAAAAGGCTAGGTGTCTGCTTTTAAATACCATGCTATTGCATGGCGCGTACAGAAAAGGTTCCTTTGTCCCAAAGATCTGATGTTTACACATGTGCAACACAAGGACACTGAGCCTCATAAATATGTCATCTAGTGTGAATGCTCAAGGATGTCATGGTCATTAAATACTCTGTGAGGATTTGCTAAAAGCTCTATCTGATCTCATAGCTATACGCTGACAATGTTATGCGTCACCAAACCATGCTGTGACATGCTCCATACTCAAGAAGATGGTTTTGTAGAACATTCTAGATCACATATACACAGTCAGAAGTGACTTAAGTGACATTCTTGGACTGAAATAGGCTACGTCATTTCTCAGATGGAGCATAAATATTACATAATATGTATTGTTTTCAGAATGGTTTTTGTGTTAGCCCCAGTCACGGTGATTAAATATTGTATGCATTGCATTTGCCTTTGCGTGTGATGAAAAATGACGGCTCGGGTGGTTAGCCTGAGGGATGGTGTACCCTAGCATGTTATGTCTCCCCTACAGCTGCGATTAGCAAGCAGTGAGTTCTGAATTAGCATTTTCTACCGCAAAGCAAAACAGGTCAGCACAGAGAGAGAGAGAGAGAGAGAGAGAGAGAGAGAGAGAGAGAGAGAGAGAGAGAGAATATTTGGCTTTGAACTCTTCTTAGCTTTCACGCCAGTCCCCAATAGACACATACACACACACACACACAAACACTCACACATACTTACACAGGAAGAGACTGAGAGAGATTGAGATGCCAGAGTTGTCACTGAGAGAGATGTCCAAATCAAGTTCATGTTTTGTTGTGGTGAGCTGCAGTGATGTGCATGAAGTGCAATGGATAGAGGCGTGCAAAACGTGACACGGTCAGAGCTAAGTGTGGGATGCTTCACGACACGTCATGTCCGATCTGCCAGCGTGAGCACGCATCCACACTAATGCATGCAGGCATGCATGCACCCGGAATGAACCGGCATGCACACCACGCAGCCAGCCGCACCATTTCAGATGCAAACAGGCAGCCATTGCAACACAGCAACAACAACAACAACAAACCTAACTCAAAACTGCTAGACCACTAAAAAAGGGCCTTGAGCCTTGAGCATTGTGTGATTTTTTTTGTCATCATCAAGTATCACACACACACACACACAAGTTCCCAGAGGAACTATTGCAGTGGGGAGCAGAAAATGCCTGATTCGTTCCACCAGGTTATCGCCTTCATTATAGACCACTAGACAAATCATAGCCACACACAGTGATAAGAAAAACATCAGCTGCATCAAGGGCAATTAATTCATTGCTCCAAATTTCAGCAAAGAATGAGCTGAGAAGATGCCTCACAGAGGAGGGAAAAGGAAATTTGCCCAGTAGTGTGGATTTCTGCAATTTCCCTGCATTTCTTAAATCTGACCAAACAGTCCAAATGAGGCATGGGTAATCCATAACATCAGAGGGATTAGTTTCTGAGATGCCTACACATATATATGGCTCTTGTTTTTCCCTATAGCACTTTGGGAGGAGAGGGACAAATGGTTATAAGTTTATAGACTCTCAGATGATTCGGCTGATAATACTATGAGAAACTAAAGACTGAGTCTAAAAATACTCAGCAAGATGTTACTGCAGCTTTGTATAGAAGCCTATTTCTGCCAGATAGAAAAAAATGGATCATATATCTCATCATTACAGGATAGCATCTTACAATAACGAAATGAACGAATAATCTCAAAATAAGGAGATGCCATCATTCTTGCAAGAACAAACAAGGTAAGTGCACTTTATGTTTCACTCTCCAGACATGCCACAGTTGTCATAGCCATCTATATGCCAAACGTATTTGGCTCATAACTGACATAAACACGGATAGTCTGTTTATGAGCTTTATGTGTGTAAATCGGTCATCTACTGTTTACAATGCATGGCAGGTCTTATCGGGGAAAGTGCCATGAACTGTGTTTAGGCTACTGGCCACGGCGGCTATAGGCTACGCCTCCACCGATGAACTGATTGCAGGGTGCAGGTGAGTGAGACACCTGCAGCCTGTTAAGGTGTGTGTGTGTGTGTGTGTGTGTGAGATTGATGTTGCTGAGTGTGGGGTTGGGAATAAAGGCAGTCAAGTCTGAGCGTACAGGAGGGCACCTCAGGGTGCATTAATGCAGCCAGGTACGGAACCTACAGCCACGTCAAAGCGAAGTTGTTGGTCTTTTGCTTCACACCGAAGCTGGGCTTTGGATTAAACCAGCAGTTCTTGCAAGGCGGTTAGCGAGGCCTCATTTAGTATGTCCTACCAGTCACTGTTTGTGTTAATCTAGTTACTGTCTGTGTGTGTGGTGGGTATAGGGTCAGTTAGCTAACTCTTCCCCTGATCTCTTACCAAACAAAATGACATGCCATTTCACAGGCTGCTTGCTGTTGTCTTGCACAGAGAAGTGAGGGAAGAGGAAGGGCGTGAGTAGAGAAATTATGCTTTAACTTTCAAATTACAAAGCCTACAAGCTTAAAGCAAGTGGTTAAATCAGGTACACCACGAATTAGCTGCCAAAATAGGCTATTTTTGATGGATTTAGGGGGCGCTATATATAGGCTATATTTTTAAATTGACTTGCGAAATTGTAACTTGCATGCACTCTGTGTTAATGCAGAGGACTGCCGTGCTTCAAACAGTGTAAATATCACAGGTTATGTATAGGCTATAGGCTGCATGTTATACAGAATGTTGAGAGAATGTCAGAGAATGTTGAGAACACAAAAAGTTAGTGTGAGATAAAGCATGTGAGGCATGTCTCTTGCGTTTGTCTCACGCTAAATGCATTTGTTGAGAGGGTCCCCTGACTGTGATTTTGAGTGAAACTAGGTGAGCCATGGCCAGAACTAAGGGGACCTGACACTACCAAGTCAATCCAAACCTGCCTACGCCAAAGGTGGTGTTTTTGTAAGGTTCTCTCTAAAGTGCAGAGGCTTATTTCAATGTTATGCTCCTGCTGTAAAAGCTTGAGAATCTCAGAATTTGTAAAACCACGTCAAAAATAGGTCATCAATAGTTCAAATTCATCTTGAATGATCACTGGAAATACGAAATAGGGCTATATAGTATCTTGTTATTTTGAGGTTTTTTTTTTCATATTACTTTATGAGAGCATCTAAAACAGTCACAAACCTGGGAAGAGAGAGAGGCAAGGGAAACTGAGGATATTTATCCAAGAGAACCATAATTGTATGATAAAACTGAAGAATCTCTCACACATAGATCATTCTCATTGGGCCTTATTCAAATTTGTTCTTAAGAGGGTTGTTATGAGAAAGAAAAAGATTTGTTGAAAAGAGGGTTGTTATGAACAGATAAGAAAAGATTAGTTAATACCAAAATGTAAAGTATATAAGTGGGTCTTTTTTGGGAACGTTTTTCTTCATAAGAGTGGTTGGTGTTCTCAGTACATTTGGGTACAAATGTGTTTGAGTAGCCTACATGTACTCAATACACCCATATCAGAAGCCTAAGCCATAACTGTGTCTCATATGTGTGTGAATGACAGAGGGTGACCAATGGCTGTGAATAGGAACAACTGAAATACTTCTGTCCTGGATGCTTTCCCTCTTCATCCATTTTGATCTCTGTGAGGGATGATTTCAGCCATGTCCATTGGTGTCTTTAATTTGTTTGTTTATTACAGGATCGGCCTACTGCCAACCCAGTAGCCTACACTGGACCTGATTTTAGATCAAAGTCAGAATGTATCACGCAGAATTCCTTTTCACTTTTGCAGTGTTGGCACTAACAGCATTACTTTTGCCTTCCCTCATGTTGTTCCTTAATGTTTTTTTTTTTGGAAAGCATTGCTTGATTTAAAAACAATACAATTGTGATCAAAGATTGTTCACGGTTCACGGTAAAAGAATTAAACTGTAATATAATGTAATGTAAACAAAATTGTAATATGTTTTTTTGTTTTTTTTTAAATCCAAAATTTGTATGCTTCTTGTTGTTGCATTAGCCTCAGGGTAATCTACACGTAGCTCGGCTCCTAGTCTGTCAGATTGTCCAGAGAAACAGCTGCAGGCTATAAGGGATGACAAAGCGACAGCAGCCGAACTGCGGAGAATCATGAGGTGACACGACTATAATGGCTCAATCTGTGTCATTGCTGAGGCACTGTCTCCGATCTAGCTCAGCTTTTGTGTGTGTGTGTGTGTGTGTGTACGTGTGTGTGTGTGTGTGTGTGTGTGTGAATGTGAGTGTGTGTGTGCGTGTGTGTGTGTTTTAGCGCTAGCTTAGCCAACGCTAACGTGGCTGATGCCACTTAGTGCCAGCACTGGCTCGGCTGCTGCTGCCGGTTGCCATTGCCTACATGACACCCCGGCAGGCTGAGTCACCACATTGCTGGACACCCAAATCACGGAACAGCAGGCACAAGCTGTGCTTTGAAGACCAGACCAGAGCACGCAAAATAGCACACAAGGAGGGAGAAGTAGGAGGTGAAGGAGGAAGAAAGGGTGAGTGGTGTGTGTGCGTGTGCGTGTGCGTGCGCGTGCGCGTGCGTGTGTGTGTGTGTGTTTGGGGGTTTGGAACATTCCTAAGAATATAATATAAAGCAAAACATAGTGAACTCTATCAAATAGGTATGCATAGTCATAAAAAACAATAAGCACAAGAGAAAAATAATCATTCAACCACTAATCAACTTTCTAGTATTACAGCTTCAGTATTCATGTTGAGTGTAGAGGTTCTGTAATATAGTATCAAATAACATCAATAAAAGCATGGCCTGTGGGGATAGGTAGCCTGGTGTGTGTATACTTATACGCACCATTTCTCATTCTTCAAGAGATTCAACAAAACAATAAAAAAAATATGTACAGATTGTACTAAGCTCAGAGCAGAAAGACTGAATATTAACACTCTCTGCCTTTGTGTGGTTCGCTCACAACTGCATAAATATTGATATGAATATGCTATAGTTCAATTTTCTTGCAGACTAAGTTGAAATTGGGCGAGGGAGTGTTGAGGTGTGTGTGTGTGTGTGTGCGTGTGTATTTTGGATAGAATGCATATTTCAATTTCTTTATGTCAGCACTGTGGGATTCTCTCCACATGGGCAAAATTCGCATGGCATTGTTTTTAATCTTTTTTTTTAGATCTTTTTGAATCTCTATCTTGAATCTCTTTCCCTTTCTTTCCTGGCTCTTGGCAAATTTCACATTCTAAATTATAATATAATATAATTATTATTATAATATAATATAAAATATGTATTCACATTATTATAGGTGGAGGAAGAAGTTGGCATCAGTCCTTTTTTTGCTTCTGCCAACTGTGATCAAATGTCCACAGATGAAGTATGTGGCAGGACAAGGGAGCATAAGTGGGGAGGGGGGGGGGTTATATTTGAAGTATTCCAGTAACTACAATGAGGAATCCTTGTTAATTTTTTGTATGACCTTAAAGGAGAAATCAATCAATAGTCCTGTTGTTTGGCGTCTCTGAGAGCCATGAGTTAGTATGAGAACGAGAGAATTTGAAGCAGCGTAGACAGAATTGGCAAAACAGATGGGGGCACAAAAAACTTTGTTTTAGTTTTGTTTTCCTGTGCCCCCATCAGTTAGCGTTAACTGCCTTTTTGCTGTGTGTGTGATGCACCAAATTCTCTCATTTTTCTACCCACTGACAGCACAAAACAACAGGACTACCTACCAATTGATTCATACCCGATTTCTCCTTTAATATTTATGGTCAAATCTACTGACTAGCCAAAATAATGTTTGAATCAAAGAAGTGACACTGTGCCAGCCCCCCATTCTGTGTCCCTTATTTTCTCAGTCTAACACATTCAGTGAAAGTATCACCGTGTCATGAGATTATAATCTGAAGGGAAGTACTCAACATGCTCATTCAGGTACCGTGCACATAAGAGTCTGTCCAAACTGTGCGATTAATGGTTGCGATTATGATCGGCTTTGCAGTGTCGACAGTCGTCATCTTCGTTTTCGGTGTCCAATCCAGTGATGTCCTGCGTGTGTGTGTGTATGTGGGAAAGTGGATGGGATTAGCGTGACTGGAGGGGATGTGTATCGTGGTGGTGCCTTTCATTCCGTCTGGGAGAGGGACGGTAATCCCAACGGAACGCAAGATTACGACGCCACAAGGCCGTGACTGAGCGGGACCCCGTGCCGTGCTGCATCCTGCGGGTGGGGCCGATTATCACGGAAATTTGTGTGTGTGTGTGTGTGTGTGCATGTGTCACCATGGCCAGTGAGCGAGCTGTCCCCTATCTGTCTCTCCCAGGGGGCGGTGCCTGCTGATCTTATCTGTCAGCGTGGTGTGGGCCTGAGAGAGAGAGTGTGTGTGCGTGTGTGTGTGTGTGTGTGTGAGTGTGAATCTCCCTGGGTCCTCTGTGTTCTCACAGTAAGCCTACAGGCCTCAAGCTGGCTGCATAACAAGGTAAAGGGTAGTCCTGCTGCTGCAAAGCTGAAATATGAGCATGCACACACACACACACACACACACACACACACACACACAAAACACAACTCATTCCCCATCATAGTCACTTGCACACATTCGCTTACATACAGTACATAACTCTTGGACACATAAATACACCACATGTATGTAACATACATAAATATACAATTACACTACCATTTATGCACTCTATTTCTCATGAAGACACACACACACACACACTGTCCCAAGAGCTCATCACACATGACCAGACTCTTTAATCTAGCCTGAACACAAGAGGACATAAAAAAGGAAGGGGACCTATTTTAACACCATAATGGTGTTACCCAATAGGATGCCATTAGTGTGTGTGTGTGTGTGACAGAGAAAAAGAGTTGGTAACTGTATGGGTGGGTATGGGTGTGTAAAACATAATGAGGGTGATATATGCTTATGTCATAAATGCAATGCTACATAAAATTTAAAATGTGGTGTTTCCATTATTATTATTATGATTATTATTATTATTATATTATTATTATTATCAATGTTCAGTTGTCTTCAATACAACTTTGTATTCACATGTACTGTATAAATACAGTGATCATGTGATAGAACAAAGTAGTAGTTTAGCATGCTAACTCCAGTTGATATCTGAACCGTCAGTGTGTTTGTTTCAGCAAATAAACGCCATATAGCACATTTAAAGCAGGCATCTGGCACATTTGGAACCTATATCTCTGATGATAGGGGTCTTTAGGAGAGGAAACCAACATCAAAGTAGAGCACTTTTTGTGCCTCTAATGGTGAGCGCATACTGGGCTGGGGGGTTGAACTGATAGTGTAAGGTCCATCGATTAGTGTTTGTGGCCCGAATATGAGCGATATCAGCAGAACTGCGCCAACAGTGACCAACCATGCAAAACATTAGCCTGTTCAACATCGTCAACAGCAATGGTCGGTCAGTATTATGGTCAGTTCTCTAAAGATGGCCTTGTGTCCACAGAATATAAGATACTAATATAGATTGCTATGCAACATTTGCTTGATATTATTCTGCTTTAAATCAATTTTTATAAATGACATAAACTGGAATTGGGAGTGACTAAAAATAAACAGAGGTATGTGATTGAAATTTACAGGTAGCCTATACAGCTTTACATTTACAAAAGCTTAGTAGTAGTCTATTGCAGCAATCTTTTTGGACAGAATGTTAAAATATAAAAACAGAGACTGGTGGGGCTGGTGTTCCCCTTTAAAATGGAATCACCATTTCAGATTACTTATCAAGAACACATAATCATTAAGATATTAACAAGAGAGATTTATTTAGCAAAGATGCAAAAAAAAAAAAAAAAAAATCACTGAACCCTCTGGATATTTTTCACGAATCCTGTAGCTGTGCTACACAAGGTAATATATTCCACAGCAGACTTGCTAGAGAATCTGAAGAAACATGAAGAAGTCAAATACACAGAGAGGGAACAGGCATCTTCCTTATCTGCATGCAAATCATTTCAAAAAGCCAAAGAGCTGCTACAACAGTAGAAGAGGCAACAAAGCAGCCTATCTTCTTTGCCATTAGTATTCAAAAATCGTCCCCAGCAATAATAGGTACCAGCCCGGAGATAAACGCGGCAACATTTTGTCCAGGAAAAACCTCCGGGGAATGACAATCATCACCTTTTCCTCTGATTGGTTGTTTTGCCGCCCCAACATTTTTTGACATTTACTCTCTCTCTCTCTCTCTCTCTCTCCTTCTCGCTGTTTGGAGATAGTGTACAGCCTGCTCTAGCATTGGGTTTTTTTTCCCTGACAGCTTGTCAACAAACAGATTTGAGAGCATCCAGCTCCAGCTGTTTGAATGCCAGCAGAGCACCGGACAGGGCTCAGAGACAGCTGGACGTGCTACTCGTCATCTGCCCTCCCAATCCCCAGCCCCACCATGTGCAAAAAAGAAAAAAAAAAATGCACACAGATCACCACACACATTGACACTGATTCAAATTCATGGACACACACATTGGCACGTATAGATGATGATACAGATGACATACATAGGTGAACGACACTAGCGCAAACACACACACACACACACACACACTCACAGACAGACCACCCAACCCCCACAACTTCAGAACCGGTCTCTCTCTGCAATGTAATGAAGGTTGATGGAAAAAAACACATATTTTGTGTTGCTGTGGTTTGCAGTCTTGAACAGCAACCCACAGCCCGGACACAGCCTATTGATTTTTACACTCCTGGCATTTGCAAGAGCATTTAAAAGTGTGTTTGTGAGACAGGGGGGAAAACAAACAAACAAATAAACAAACAAACAAATAAATAAACAAGAGTTGTGGTGACAGCAACCAATAGCAGTATGATGACAAGAACTAACAACAACCTTTCAGATAGGAACCTCCTATCTGGCTTATTCTTGAAGGCTTAAGGGGTGGATATTGTCAGAAGTGTAGTGGGGACATTTTTGTGGGGGTACATGATATAATGTGATATATGAGTGCCTAATATTTAAAAAGTGAGAAAAAGCCAACATAATTGATCATTTCCAAGGAGTGGGGAGACCCCGTACCCCTGCGTCCAATGCCCACTTCACCTCTGGATATTGTCCATGACTGGACAAGGGCAAGATTCTCACGCAAGCCAGATTTTTGGTCTGTGTTACTCAAGAAAATGCTTCCGCTATGCTATTTACAATCATCGACTGTATTGTACACAAGAAGTAGGAAACCCAGACAGAGAATGAAGACCCATGCAGCTAAAGCCTTTGCTTCTGTTACGACGCCAGACCACAATCCGCAGCAACAAACATAGAAGCCTCACACACACACAACACACACACACACATGCACACTGGCCATAAAACGTCGATAAAAGCTATGCCTCCTGGGTGATATTTCACAGGAGACAGTAGAAAGGGCCTAGCTTGAATTAGGCTAGCACTAGCCATGTGCTAATGGAGTCGCCCACTCACATCTCACAGTTTGTCAGCGTGTCGAAGCAAAGCTGCACAGCCACGGGCCCCTCTTAGCACGTAGCAACAATTTGTCTGCCATGTTGGAGTTGCAGCATCCGAGGCTGCTCAGCTGGATAGGCTGTAAGGTGCACAGATGAATGCAACTACCTAAAGCCAAACATATTAACGGATTCAGCAGATGTTTTACTTACAGTAATCACTGTACTATCCCCATAGGTTATATACAACATCAAAATTTCCTCACAAACATTATTGATGGCCGTGTTAAAAATCTATTGATTGTACAAGTGTTGCTGTGTTGCAGAGACCTGGCTACTCCCAATGCAGTTGTGAGTGTGTCTGTGTGTGTCTGTGTGTGTATGTGTGTGTGTGTGTGTGTGTGTATGTGTGTGTGTGTGTGTTTATCGGATGCTGGCAGCATCACAGAGAAAAACCCACAAAGAAGTGAACGCACAGCATGCTGGGAGAAGCTGATCAGAGGCAACAGATGGCGTTTCCTCACCCGTGATGACATCATCGGCCACAGATGAGGGGTCTTCACCCACTCTCACTCTCTCTCTCTCCCTCCCTCTCTTTTTCTCTATCCCTCTCTTTCTCTCCTCACTCACACGGCATTTGGCACTGGCCAGTGCTTCAATTCATGCCTCTGGCATGGACCCAGCATAGAACAAGGGAAAAGGGGGAGAGGGAAGGGAAAGAAAAGAAAGAAAAAGAAATGAGAAACAGAGATCTCTCACTTCTAGAATCATCCGCCTGACCTCCCCCCTTCCCATAACCCCATCAGCCCTCCACCATGTGGAGTTTCAATCCTACTGAGGCAGAATCAAACAAGCCTTCGTGACTCTTTGACTGAGGCAGCAGCAGCACCTGCATCAGCATCAGCATCAAGTGTCCTACCATGCAGGCCCACATGCGAGTCGAGAGCTTTTTCTCGCTCATTACACAGGCAGACAGACAGACAAACAGATAGATAGATAGATAGATAGATAGACAGATCGATCGATAGATAGATAGATACAGGTTTACAAGAGCAGCTGATAAGAACCATTTGAACCATTTCTCCAATCCAGGAATGAGCCCTCATCCCATATGGACAATACTTCCAGTATTACACAGAACACAATGCAACTAACCCAAGGAGAAGAAGAGGTGAAGGACAGGTTAAAGCTTACCCAACATACACACACAAAGACACCACTGCTCTGCCACCACGAATCATGCTATTTTCATCCTCGTCTCAAAAGCAGGGATTCATCAACAAATCAGCAGTCTGTCATTATGAGGTAGAGAAAAAAAAGACAGAGAGAAAGAAAAAGGAAACACACACACACACACACACACACACATGCGCGCGCACACGCACACACACACACATACACGAAACTAGGTCTGATGCCATTTTTGGCATGATCTATTTCTGACTATAGCCTCCGATTATGAACATAAAACAGACTGTAATGATGTCCTCCTGAGCAGAGTGTTGAATGCAAACAGAAAGTGAGGGCAGATACAGCAGAGTGAGAAGGGCCTTTATTCCCCCCCCATCATTTGTTACTGCAGTTTGATTTCACTGTTAATGACACAGACAAACAAAAACAAAACAGTACTTGTTTATCTCGCATTGTTTAGGCTCCCCCACCACATAGCCTGAGAAGTGATTTTTTAGAGTCACCATTTGGCGTGTGCTACAGCCATGTTGTTTACAAACAAGCTGCTCGTGATGGCAGCCATTTTTTTCCCTCCCTCCCTCTCTCTCTCTGTCTCTCTCTCTCTTATTCTCTCTCTCTCTCTGTGAAGTCTGCAATAATGACGATGTGAGCAATGATCATTTTGTGGATAAAATGATGCAATTGGCGTCAACACAGAAAATAGGCTGTTGTCAAGTAGCTTATGTATGAACACAAAAAAGCAAAGACAGGTCTATCACAGCAACTGTAATTCTCAGACACAACATTGGATGGAGATGCAATCATTTTTGACACTGTGCAATATCTAGTCAACACATAGGCCCTTTTCAGTGTTGAAAACCATTTTCTTCTCATGTACTGCTAGGTCACATTAAATCACAGACACTGCATGGGCAACTTGCTAATGAATCATCTGATACAAATTTTCTCATTATCTATGCATCCAAAATTAGATAAAAGCAAGAGAAGCCAATTCAATGTTTGTCGATGGTTGAAAGTTGAAAGGGGAAAAAACAGGTTTGCAAAATGTAAAATTTTATTATTTTTTTTTTTCCAAAAACGTAAGCAACAGATTACACTGATAACTTTCAGCAAATGCAATCCTAACTGAAACAGTACTCACGTCCGGGACCTCAAAATAAAAGACTCACAAACTTACACACTATCTACCTATATTATACAAAAAGAATACAGAATAAATATTAAAATGGCCACAAGAGAAAAAAGTAAGTTGTTCAAAACAATCAGTAGAGAGCCAATGTAAGGAAAGTAGAAACAAGACGCTGTGCCTTAAATACAGTTTGTTTGTTTGTTTGTTTGTTTTTTTTCTTTTACATTTTTTACAAATTGTGCAAGATCTCATTCTAAGGCTCTGGTCTTGACGTGACAGCTGTCTGACTTAAGGACAAACACACATACACACACACAAACACACTCTTTCTTTCTCTCTCTCTCTCTCTCTCACACACACACGCTCACAAACAAGCTTTCCGGTGCTTAAAGCACTCGTGGGGGTGGACCAAACCTTTTTTTTTTTCTTTTTTCAAAATTGAACAAAAACAATGGGACTGTTTATGGCCTGTGATGATGTTCATGAGCGTGGGTTATCATTTCTTTAAGAAACTAAATGACCATGCACTTCACATATACATGAGCAGACAGAAATAAAGTCTCCATGTCAGGACCTCTTGAGGGGCAAATGTGTCAACCTGCCAACAGCAAAAAAAGTCATCATCATAACCATTAAGGCAAAAACACCTGGGGTGGCAGCGGAGGAAACTGTGGCGTTACGTCAGTGGTCAGGTAACATGGACATGACACATTTAACTACTTTTTCCACTGTCTGTTGAAGCACAAGGTTTTTCAGAGTTAAGATTTTTTTTTTTTAATCCAAACATCGGTATCATTTTTAGTCAGATAGAAAATGTAATAAGAAAAATGAAAGGTGCCAGACAATAGGGACATACTGAATGAGTCATTGAACAACAATTATTTAAGTTGCAACGTCAAAAAAAACCCACACACCATTATTTTTTTTTTCTAAACCCCGCCGACATAAAAATGAAATAGATATCACTTACATTTACTGTAAATCAAATTTTATCCTCTTGTGAAGGTGTATTCCAACTGTCTCTGAACCCAAAGTGTTCTGTTTTGCCGTACTTTACAGTGAGTGAGATGTCTGATGCAAATTAAAGCATTCATATTCTTAGTCAGGGAGAAAAAAGAAACAAGAACAAGTTGTCCTTTGCAATGCATCTGAGCATAAAGCATCTTTAATTTCTTCTCTTTAGTGCAACTTTGAAATTAAAAAAAAAATCAGTTCCACTGATTCCTAAAATTAAACCTCAAGTTATCAAAAAAAAATATCCAGAGCAAGGTTGCCAGTCCTTGGTTGATGTTCCATTTCTCTTGTTTTTCTTTTTTCCCTTTCTTTCTTTCTTTCTTTTTTTTTTGCATGTTTGCTTCAAAATGGCCTTCAAACAGCAGTTGTTTACTAGAACATAAACCTGGGAGGACTTCTCAGAATCCTGCTTTTTTATTCCCTTCAAACTCCACGTTTGATGTTCAGTCATTTGGAGAACCCTTTGATTGACAGTTTTCCCCCCCTCTGTCACGGTTAAAAGGACAAGGGAGAGGAGGAGGTGCAGGCGAAGGAGAACAAGGAGAACTGAAGGGAAGGAGAGAGGGAAGAGAAGAAGCGGAAGAAAGGAAGGGAGGAAGGAAGGAGAGGAAGAGGAGAGCTGTACAATGAGACAAATCCCCGAGAATTAAGTCGGGATCAAAAGGGAGACAATAAAAAGTGGAGAGATGGCCAAGAAGGGGGAGAAAAAGAACTAGAAGACGAAGAAGAAGAAGAAGAAGAAGAAGAAGAAGAAGGGGAGAGGGGAGGAGGATGGGGGAAAAAAACAATCCAACACAACAACATCCAACATCAACCCCCCCAAAGCCTTCATATAACACAATAGGGTTCCCTAGGTAACCTAGATTTTCTGCAGTAGAGCAGAGTGGTGCTGAAACAACGACGGAGCTCCCGGTTGGAGAAAATACAGATGAAGGGGTTGACCCCTGCCTGGGCAAAACTCATCCACACGGCCGCAGTCAGGTATCCGGCAGGCACCACGGGGCCCCCAGCAAACACCCGCCAGTAGCATGCTACCAGGTAGGGCCCCCAGAGAGCCAGGAAAAAGAAGGTCATGATGTAGAACATCCGGCTGATCCGCTTCTCCGTCTTGAACTCATCCAGCACCAGGAGCCGGCGCCGGCCCGCCGCGTTGCTGTTCTGGCGGATCCCGAGCAGGGTGGGCGGGGTGGGCCCGCGGCCGAACCCAGCCAGCCAGTTGGCGGCTGCCTGGCCACTGGCGCCGGGGCCGTGGAAGGTCCAGTTCTGGCTGACGGCTGGCACAAACTGGACGGGCTTCATCTTCCGGCGGTCGTGCACGAAGAAGATGAGCTTGAGGTAGACCAGCTGCGTGGCGAGCAAGATGAGGGCCAGCAAAAGCATGAAGCCCAGCGAGTCGTTGGCACGGAACGAGCGGTGTTGGAACGTGCACTGGTCCTCCTCGCGGATGAACGAGTACGTGCCCACGTCCAGCACTGGCGGGAAGGCCATGGCCACCGACAGTGTCCACACCATGCAGATGACGGCCAAGCACGTCCAGAAGGTGAGGCGCTTGGTGTAGAAGCGGTGGTGGGCGATGGCCAGGTAGCGTGTAACGCTCACACAGAATAGCATGAAGGCTGTGTGGAAGCAGGAGAGCACGCCCAGGAAGGCGATCACTTTGCAGGTGAGCGTGCCATACGTCCAGGCCGAGCCATTCTTGACTGAGGTGAACACGAAGGGGAAGCAGATCGCCGAGCGCAGGATGTCCGAGGCGCACAGGTCCAATAGGAAGTAGTAGGGCGCCCGGTGTAGGCTCTTGTCTTTGACGAGCAGAATGGAGATGAGCAGGTTTCCTACAACGCCGACGCCAATGATGAACCCCAGGGAGGTCAGTTTGAGGAAGGTGGCAAGAGGAGAGACATTCTGCAAGATGTTGTGGTCCCCTGCATGGCTATAGTTCGCCATAGATAGAGGGATCATAAAGATGACTATGGAGCTTCAGCGGTGTTTCATGATCTGAAGGCGTGAGGGAGCGATATATCCATTTGGTGTGCTTTGAAGCAGATTCCACGCGTGTTGGCAGCCTCGGTTCTAAGGCATCCTTTGTTCCTTTGTCTCATCACACCTAAAGAATGAAGAGAAAAAAGAAGAGAAAGAAAAAGATCTGAATTATGTTATCCACCCATCAGAATTCACAACTCACCATTAAAAAAAAACGCCAATGCTGGATTTTCTGTGCGTTTCCACCGATAGCCTATATGCCAGGTGTGGACAAGTTGCATAAGAGCCGAGCGTCTGTGTTCTTTTGTGTCATCTGTTTTTCTTTCCCGTTTAAAATGCACATTGCAATTCTAATGGTATGCAGTACTCGCCGAGCTCTCGCTTGCGTCGTGCAGGTATAGCTCGATAAATTATTGCCATTAAACCTTGTTGCAATAATCAGCTACTGAATATGGAGTGCCCCCCCCCCTAAATAACGAACGAATATGAACTACAGAATGATACTAGTTATCAAAGAGGAAGAACATTAATACCAGAGAGGCATCGCACAACCGTTTCGTCAGTGTTGTAGCCAATTTTAATGTGCAGCCAAAACATGCACGGCAAACAAAGGGCTTTTAAATAAGAGGTTTTGTTAAGGCGCTATAGCGTGATGCCAGTGAAACATTTATAGAAATGCAGCAGGAAAGCTGTTGATCACACCCATAGACCCCGCAGAATTGATGTAGGCTATCTTAGCGGGAGAAGCCCCGTATCAAGTCACCCAGCCCTTGTATTGTGGGGAAAAAATCGCGAAGGATGCACACAATCATGCATTCACATCGACTGTTGCTTAAAATTACTGGGTTCACGCAAAAAGCCATTCTTTTGATTAAGGTGTTCACTTAACTGAACACGAATCAACAGCCTCTGAAGCATATGTCGCGCGTATCTACACACGGAGAAAATCCACAAAATTAAATTTGACATGTACATGAATTTTTAGTGGAAAATGTTTAAGAGACGATTATTCGCAATATGAGTGTAACACAGAGACTTAACAAATGACTAGACAATCTAAAACAATGCCTTCAAGACGAACAATGAAATTCTATGACATTGCGAACGCACAGAGAGCGTTCTGTCATCTGTAATTATAAATAAAACGTTTGCGTCGCATGATGTTCGGCATATCAAAGAATAGACTTGAAAACATACTGTCACATTTACACAGAAAGAGACATTTGAAGCACGGCAAAACATCGACGTTCAGCCAAAAGCAAGACAAAGATATTTTCCGTAGCATTTCTGAGAGTACATGGACTGGACTGACTGTAACCAAACCGCACGTCCATTAGGGAAAGCAATTTCTAAGTAACCGCTTCGAATTGACTGCGATTCGACCCACACACAAATACCAATTGAACAGACACGACAACGAATGTATCAATTAAAACCATACCTGTTGATATTCCTCTTTGTCTCCCTGAAGGTTATTTACATCGCAGGAGTCACTTTGCTGTAAAAAACCTTGGTTTTGTTGCCTGCCCTTTTTTCCACTGTGAATATACAGTAAACGGCAAGATCGGAGCATGCGCACTGATCCTATTCTGTGATCCAAGCCGAACCGCGGCTGGTCTTGAGTCTTGTTGCAGCTGCATAGGCTCCCCCGACCGCATCTGCTCTACACAAGCCTAACCTCTCCTAAATCACAGAAATAGTGATATAGTAGTAAAGGGTCGATTGTTACTGTGTGGACAGCTGATAAAGCCTGCTGTTTCCAACAGAGTTGATTTGGTTCTTCTAAGTAGGACGCGCGCTCTTCGTATTGTTTATGCTAGGCAGGTCTGGTCTTTATATAGAGCCTAAAATGTTTTTTGTTTGTTTGTTTGTTTTGTAGCACTCATGTAGATGAAGATAACACGACATATGTTAAATAGAAACGATTTTGAGACCTGATGCTTTTATCTCTTATGCTACTTTTGACTGTCTTTCATATGGCCAGGAAACGGTTAAAGAAAGGAAGCAGTTCAGTTAGGGATAGTCTTTTTTAGCATGCATAATTGACGCACACTTCACGGAGAAGTGGGTATTGCACTGCTCCAGCAGTCGTTTTCTGTCCGCATACTCTATGGTAAAAGCAGTCAAAGCGTGAGAAATAAAGTAGGATAAGTTAAAGGAGCAGAGCTCCTTTCTCTCTCCGTGTGTGTGTACTTCAAAAGATATTCAAATAGTAAACGGGATGCATATGAAACATAAAGCCTAATTGTATTACTTAACTGATTATTAGTTCACTAGTTACTGTTGGCAGCATTAAGGCCTGGGAATGATCTGTGTGTGATTATGACAGTCACTATCCACAACATGACACCAGTCTTATCATTTTATTACAGAAACATAGCAGCAAACATTGTTCAACAACTAAGCATAGCTCATCCAGCAAGATTACGAGTTTGCATAGAACAGCAACCTGTCGGAGATTAAGGTGGAGGCACAGAAGAGAAATCAGAAACATGACATAACAGACTTATGATTTGACAATACACAAAAACTTGGGACAGAGTAGCCTAGTATGGTATGTGAGTTAGGTGAAAGCTACACTTTGGTCCTGTTGAGCACATTTGAGCGCAGGCCTTTGCGATAGGCCTATTTGTAATTTTCCAGTCCACAGGAAGAGGTTAGCCTACTTAGTTCACATTTTGTACTTTTGAGATGATATGATTGCCAGCATGCCCATTCTCTGTCCAGTTTGTGCCAAGTTCGGGGCAGATAGCGATAGGTTTAAACAGTTGTCAGTTCTCTTTCCTCTCCTCTAGAGGATGAGACGGTCTCCTTTTCTGAACGTTGTATCGCATTCCAGTGGGTTATCTTTCTTGTACCCTCCATCGGGGTAAAGTGTAGAATGCACCGCGGAGAAGCCTGAATCGGCTGAAAATTCCACTTTATAGATAAGTCACCAAACAGCTCTCATGTAGGCTAATTTGAAGCGAGGACAGAAACAGTATATTTCCGGGTGCAGGGCCTGTTTCAGCTAGAGCACGGCGCAGCTGGGGATGAATTCAAAACTGTCCGTTTCTTCTCCGCGCATACCACCCCAGGCAGGCACAGAAGCCCACGACCGTGATGGTCATTCCAAGTAGCAGCGCGACTGCGTCGCCGCCGTCAAACGCCGCAGCTGAAGGTATGGCAGCCAGAAACACAAGTAACGAATACATCGCAGCTAAAGCAAACGACTCCAACGTGGGAGCCATGTTGTCGGTACATTCAGTCAGATGGTTAGTGACGACGAGTCAGATGATGCAGTGCCACTTCCTCGTTTTTTGCTCAACCAATAGTATCTCTCATCTTGTCGCACTGTCGCTGAGGCTGTCTTTGTCACCCGAAAAGAAGTGCCAGAGAACTACAAAAGCATCAGCGTGGCTGGAGTGATAACTGATCTTGGCTGATCTTAACTAACCATTTCACAAATATTTGTATAGCTGACACAGATTTGCCGTTCACATGAAGTAAACGTAGCCTATGGAGATAGCCTTTGAAAGTGTAGGTATCGTGGTGTAACCAGAAGACCTCTTTTATATGTGAAATATTAATTAATGAGATGGTGATGATCAGAAGGATTCAACAGGGTTGGAGTCATTAGTTCTGTTAGCCTGACCTCGCCATGCTAGAGACGTCTCTCATTTGTCTCTCTTGGACCCCTTCACCTCACACCCCCCAGTCTATTGATGCCACAAACAGGGTTGCAAACAGGTGCAAATGTTTCAAAAGGATGAATCAAGCATCTCGGCATGGCTTTTTTTCTTTTACACAAACGAGCCAGGAATAAAATTGTTGACTTCTAAATGTTAAATGTGTATTTCTAAACGGCCACATTTTTATATCCTGCACAGTTTTGTCCAATGGGCACCCTTTCTCTTCAGCACCTTCCAGCACCCTCCAGCACCTTCGCCTACATGCTGTATGTAGTATCCATTTGAATCCATCTAGAAACAACCTAGATAGTTCTACAGTAATAGAATCACTCTAGGTTGTCCTGACAGGATCCCAGGTGTTTAGACTATTGGTAGATTTGGTTCCACTTGTATCAGCCTAATGAGTCTGTTCCTCAACCACGTTGTGTTAAGACACTCTTAATCCCCTGCCGTCTCCTCAGATTTTTTTTCTGACACTGTAATTGCAGCATAAATTGTGCATCCAGATCCAGCATTAGTCGCCAACTGTTTCCTCACCGTGAGCCCATTTTACAGAGCGTGCAGAGCAAGCAGTCACGCATGTCTGCGTGTAGCCAACTGTGATGCAGCAGCACATCATCATACCTTACCTCATATCACCTCAGCTTGTGCGGATTAACGGACATGCGGCAGGGCAGGGAGGGGTCCCTCCATCTCTGTCAGTGACTCACCTGTCCTGCCTCTCATGGTGTGATGTGATTCTGCTCTAATTTAATTAGAGAGAGGCAAGCCAGAACAAAATACAAAAAAAAAAAAATGTTGACCTTACAAGAGGACTGCTGGGGTGTTTGACCTCTGCTCTGCGCTGCTCTCTCTCTCTCTGTCTCCCTCCCTCTTTCTGTCTGTCTCTTTCTCTCTGTGTCTCCCTCCCTCTTTCTCTCTCTCTCTCTCTCTGGCACGCTGAGGTACAACAGGATAGATTAGAGCAGCTGGACAATCAAAGGCCAGTGTTTGTTGAGGGTCAGCCATTTTAGAATGCCAGCCGTGCTGAGATTATTCTAGGTGTGTGTGTGTGTGTGTGTGTTTGTGTTTGTGTTTGTGTTCAGAGGAATTGGGAAAAAAAAGATGTTTGGCGAGCGTGTTTGTTTTTGGGCTTGGGTACATGTCAAAATTATGAAAGTAGCTAGATTGTAAAGAAGCTATTGTGTGTGTGATGGCAGTCTACTGTATGTGGTAAGTGAAGATTAAGATTCTAGATAGTCTTTATTACATCTCATTATATAGTATAACAGAAAATTCTTGTGTTTTTGCTTCTCAAAAATAAGTAATAAATAAATAGTATGTTAAGTGTTGAAAGAGAGAGAGAAAGAGAGAGAGAGTGTATGAGTGTGTGTGTGTGCGTGTGTGTGTGAGGGAAAAAAATGGAAAGTGTTGTAGTGAAAAGACTGACAGGCACAGGCTTAGGCTGTCATTGTTTCATTGTTCATAAGCCTTGTCGCTTGGTGGAAAAAACTGTTCTGGAGTCTGGTGGTCCGAACCTTAAGACTGTGATATCTTTTGCCAGATGGTAGCAGCTGAAACAGTCCATGACTAGGATGGCTAGGGTCCTTACTGATTCTTTTGGCCTTACTCATGCATCGCCTCTTATCAAGTCAAGCAGAGCAACTTTCAAACCATGCAGTGATGCGTCCGGTCAGAATGAAGTCAAAGACCCTATGTTTTGTTTTGTTTTTTCTGAGGTTGGTGAAGTTGTGTATGATTAGGCCTATATGCTTAAGCTCTTTGGTGTTGTTAATATAAGTAGATAAGTAGATTTTTAATAGCTACACTTATAACTTTTGATAACTTGCATTGTGTTTACATAGCAGATAAAGTGACATATTAAAGAAGCACACTGTATTAATGTAATTTTCATGATCATTATGAAATCATTTAACACATTTTATTTATTTTACTTCTATTCCATTCTTGGATAGACAGTACTTACAAGGTTAAATTGTCACTGCTTAGCTTTTTAAGAGAACCAAACTATAATCTCTCCATCACAGCTTTCTAGCTCAGGCACCAAATTATCACTACCCAGTGTACTGCCTGTCTCTCCCACCTTGGCTAAATAGGACCAAAAAAAAAAAAGTACCCTTTCAGAGGATTAATTATACACCGAAATTGGATTCTCGGAAAGAGAGAGTGAATAGGAGATAGAGAGAGCAAGTGAGTGAGAGAGAGAGACAGCCAGAGAGAGAGAGAGAGAGAGAGAAAGAGAGAGAGACTCTTAAAGGCAATTGCTGCTTTTGTAGATAGTCCTCTAAGCATGCATAATGAAGCTCTGTGTAGGGGGTCAAGACAAATGACTGGTCCTGTGGCTTTTCTGCTAATGTTCTGGGTGTTAAATACTAAAGAGACTTGAATCATTGTCAGGAGGAGGGAAGGGCACATGGCCCTGGCCTTTCAGTATCCTGGCTGCAGTCACACAAGAAAGGAGGGGGGTACTAAGTCGAAAGAAAGAGAGAATGGATGGATGGATGGATGAATGAAACCACTTGATGCTTTCATTGGTTCTTTGAAACATCTTCAAGGTGTGCTTTGTGGGATAGACTGCGTGTGTGTGTGTGTGTGTGTGTGTGTGTGTGTGTGTGTGTTTGTGTGTGTGTGCGCGTGTGTCTGTGTGTCTGTGTGTACACACATACATATATGCATACACACGGCATGTGAACAGTATTTCATGGTTCTGTACATATTTACACGTGGAATATTTCTTTATGTGTGTGTGTGTGTGTGCATTTTTGTCTTTGTGTGGGCGCATTGGTACAACACTGCTTGGATTGTTGGTCGTAGATAATCACACACACGGCTATGAATACATTGGTTAGACACACTCACCGGACTTTGACACGGGTGGCCGACAAAAGTGCACGATCAATCTGTGCTTCTGAAGCGGCCTGATCATGTTGTTCATGTTTTTTTTCTGTTTGTTTGTTTGTTTATTTGTTTGTTTTTTATCTTTTCCTCTCTGGGGGAGGTTGTTTCTAGCTCCATGTAGAAACATACTGACCATTTCTCTCCCAATTTGCAGTGATGTCAACTCTTAATGGAATTTATGATCAATGGTTTAGAGTTCAAAGCACTTTATTTTCTTGTTTGTTTTGGGTTCCCTGATAGTGCTCTTTTGTCTTAACAGAGATAAATAGCTTGGCTGCAGCTAAACCAATTTTTCTTCCTCACTTTGAAATCTTCTCCTTTTCTGTGTGTGTGTGTGTGTGTGTGTGTGTGTGTGTGTGTGTGTGTTTTTTTCTCTCCAGCCACAAAACCAATATAGCTATCCCTCTACAAGGGAAGGTTTTGTCCTCAAAGACCATGCTCTGTGCAGCGTATATATGTTTGCATGCCTTCAGCAATGCACACTGTTTCATTTTGACTGTGTGTGTGTGTGTGTGTGTGTGTGTATGTGTATGTGTGTGTGTGTCTTGGAGGCAGAAAGAGAGAGAGTGTGTGTGTATGTGTGAGAGAGAGAGAGAAAGAGAGAGAGTGAACATGCTTATGTGAATTTGTTGTGTCTGTGTATTTCTGTTTGTGACATAGAGAGAATCTAGTTTACATATGTGTGTGTGTGTGTGTATGTGCACTTTTGTGTTGCGCGGTGACTGTTGAAGGGGGGGTAGTTAGATATCACACAGTGTTGATCCTGCAGCTCCATCTCCACTCCTGTCTCCATCTGCATCACTTCATTAACAATTCCATCTCTCTCTCTCTTTCACACACACACACACACACACACACACACACACACACACACACACACACACACACACCTATGTCATCTCACCCTCCCTGATGGTGGCACCATTCAGCCCTGCCAGTCACTCAATCAGACCTCCAGATCGGCTCCTCCTCCGAGAGAAATTTAATCTTAGGCCGGAACAGCTTTGGGTGCAGATAATCCTGATTGCTTGGGAACAGCATTTTTTATTTTTTTTTTTTGCAGGATCTCGCTGTTTGAGAATCTTACTAGAGCTGTGTATTTTCTCTCATACAACAACAACAACAACAACAACAAAAAAAAAACATGTAGAGCAAAACAAACAAACGAAATGACAAATCATTAGTGTATCATTTTACTAGTGTGACTAACGCATCATCATGATGTGGTGTTTTTTTGGCCTTCTGTTGAGGTAAGGCAGGTGTGGGCAACAGTTTTAGTCTGAGGGCCACAGTTACTTTGGCAAAGTAAGTGGAGGGCCACCCATCGCACGACTGCAATTAAACAATTACACGACTACGCCAACATCATTAAGCAACATAGGCCTTTGCAACAAAACAAATAGGCTGGTACGTCACACAAAATTTGATTTAGCTGTCTCATGTGGGACATAGGTATAATAAAAATGGCAATCAATGAAACTCAAGAATGATGTGGAAAACAACATTCTTAGTCAAGCTTAACTGATCTGTGTATGGAACTTACAGGATCCTTTAAAAAAACATGTATTCAGGCCTAACTGGGAGACAAAAGCGTTTCATGTTAATGTTGTTTTCTTGTTAATGTGAACATCCTGCCAAGCTCAATTGTGTATGAAACTTACAGGCTCCTTTTTAAAAAATAAAACTATATTATGGACTAACTGCGTGAAAAGGCTTTTCATAAATTTAAGTGTTGTTAATGGGAACAATTAAGGCGGTCCCCTCTCTTTACAAGACCATCAAAGTCTGGTGCCGTGTTCGATGTAGAGATCCGCAAAACGGACGACAGATGTTTGTCCGTGAGCCGTGATCTGTAGCGGGACTTGTTATAGTTCATCACAGAAAAAGTCTGTTCGCAAACATACGTGGAGCCGAATAACATTAGCATCCTTGTGCATGTTTCCGCATGTTTGGAAACTGGTCCTCGTTCAATGCCCCGTAGAACTTGTCCAATGACGATGAAGTGAATTTCTCCTTGAGAGCGGGGTCATACTGCGTGTCAATTAACTCAAGTTGAGCCTCTTGGGCGCTTGGGCACTGTCAAAGTTGAAGGGGGAAGCCACCAACTCCATCTCTTTTTCGATCTTGCCGAAGTCGGAGAAACGTCTGTTGAATTCAGTGTGCAGATCATCGAGTGTAGTGGTGTATTTGAGAAAGCGTTCTTTTTTTCTAAATTGCGAGGGCATTGCGGGGGCCGGATTGAACCATACCCGGGCCAGATCCGGCCCGCGGGCCGTATGATGCCCATGTCTGAGGTAAGGCATTTTGGAAAGGAGGCCATGCAGAATAGCCTGGTTCTCACACACATTGATCTGCTCTGCATCTCAGTCTGGCCAGTAGATCTGTCTCCACGTCTTCCCATTCACCTGAGATAGGGAACCAATCAAAAACTGTCTTTTACCCCAACACAATAGAGGCGGGCTTAACACATCCCATTCTCTTTTCTTTGCAGTCATTGGTCTGATTTGTTGTAGGCATAAACAAGGCCTGAGTATTTTGATCTATGTCTGTTAATCCCGCCACATGGAAGTTGGAGATGATATGAAATTAGCCAGACTGAGATGCATAGCAGATCAGCATGTGTGAGAACCACACTACATGCTGCGAGTTATTGTACTAAATCCCAGCTTTTGAGAAAGTGAGATCTCCAGTCTCCAGTCCTGCTGTTACACTGGTGATAGAGTGTTCTCTAGAAAAGTCTGTGTGTTTGTGTGTGTGTGTGTGTCCGTATGTGTGAGAGGGAGAAATTATTCTAATGCTTTGACAACATTCTCAGCATACTAGGACTCTAAGTGTTCACTCTTCCCAATATGGATTTAATTAGTGTTTAATTGACACTGGGGTGTGGGGTTGTTTGGAAACAATGGGATTTAAATGAATAAGCGAAGTGCTCCACACTTTGTTGGAGCCGGTGTACAGAGACCCTACTTCACTTAGCTTTAGAAATGAGGACGATAGACAAGACCAAGTTTATCGTTGTAACCAGACACTATTGGCCTTCAGTGATGCACTGTAATGTTTTCTTCTTTAAAGACTTCTGCTTATTTGGTGCTGTTTTAGGTGCATTTACCAGTTCATAGTCCCTTAGATGGGTAAATGGCTCATTATGGGGTGAATAGAGGCTCTCTCGGCCCCCTAACAGCAATTGCAACTTCTCAACTCTGAGCTGCTGTCAAAATGAAACCAAATAAAAGCCGAAATTGTGTTTATTACCTTGTCAGTCAACATAACATTACGGAAAATATTATCGCTGGTTCCTATTCTTTGGTTTGCAAACAAATCCAAACGTATTGGTGAGAATTGGAAAAAATAAATAATCAGCGACTGCAGGGGAAGCTCCGTAGGAAAAAAAAATCGCAGACTTGCATGGTGTAGGCTGCTTTTAATACTTATATTTTATGTGGCTGACCTCCACAGCCTCCTGAGTTAAAGTTACTCAATGTGTGGTTGACACAATTGTCTTAAAGCTGAAGCTTAAATTTCTTACCTCCCTGTTGTTGCTGACTCATCTCTCTCTCCTTCTCTCTCTGTCAACTCCACTCTTTTGTACATATTAGGTGAAATGTATAATTTTTATTATATGGTCCTGCTCGCTTGAGACGTGATGACGCGCAGAAGTCAAGAAATATGGAACACACTTTTCAACTTAAAGCGAGGAGTCATTTGGGGCAGGGAAAGGATAACACGAGTGGTTTTGCTGTTTCCATGGTAACATCAAATGTAGTTGCTCTCTCTCTCTCTCTCTCTGTCTCTCTCTCACTCTCTCTCTCAACCAGAACTTTTTTAGCACCTGAAGTTCAAAATCAGGGCAGCAATAATCAGAAGCATAACGTGAGAGGCAAAGCTATCATTGAAATTGTCATAGCGATAGGAACAATAATTTAATGATAATGGTTAGGCTTTGCAGTCACATCAAATGGAAGCACGAAGATATAGTCTACCTCACCCACACAGATAAAGCATAATTCAAATGGACGTGTCTGTCTGTCTCCATTCTCTCTCAATTGCCTTTCAATTCAGGACCCTTCATGAGCATGACTATACAGCATACTGTGCTGTCAAAGCAAGATATCTCATTGACAGTTAAGTGCACAGGAACTCAGCATGTTATTGTAAGTGAGAATATTTAAGAAGGACAAAAAAATAGAGGGAGTATAACAGAATATCTAAAATATCTTTTACACAGTCTCACTCGCTCTCTCTCTTTTGAAGTGTTAACCCCATTCATACTTCACCTATAGTTAGAAACACACACTCACAGTGCACGCAAATAGAAATGCATATATATCCAGACAACACAGACACACCTGAACCTACATACAGTATATGCACGTGCACAAACCACTGAAGAGCATCCTAGTTGCGTTGAGGTGTTATTTTTATTCAGCGTGTGCTCCGTGCTCTCCCATGCACCGTGTTTGCTCACACAGTAAACAACCCATTATGTGACCTATATATCTGGGGCCAGTGCTGTTGCCTCACTCAACTCAATTACATTGGCCAGCTTGCCTGTCGTGGATATTCTCACTGGATGGTGTGTGTGGGTGTTTCTGTGTGGGTGTTTCTGTGTGTGTGTGGGGGTGTTTTTGTGTGTGTGTTTTTGTGTGGGTGTTTCTGTGTTTCTGTGTGTGCGTGTGTGTGTGTGTGTGACACACACACACAAACACACACATGCTTGCAGTGTACAGATATGAGATGTTCAAGTGTATGTGATGGCTGTTCAAATGATGGTGCAAAAGTCATGGTGAATATGTGACACATTAGAGACTCATGTTATTGAGAGCTCGCTTGCATTGATTGGCTTTAGTTTGTGTTGATGTCTTCACACACACTGCTAGCCTGGTTTTGGTACAATCCCTATGATTGAACCATCAGTGTCTGCCTGCGACGGAGAGAGAGCAAGTGAGAGGAGAGGATAGAGAGAGAGAGAGAGAGAGAGAGAAGAGAAGGAGGCGGGGGAAATTAGTGCCATTGCTGATTGCACAGGCTGCTAATCAGCAGTGTTGAGCAGAGAGTGGAAAGCTCTGCTGGGTCAGACTCAGCCACCTAATTTCACGCTAACATCTCTCATACGTATGTCCCCTTTCACTCCCTCTCTCTTTTTCCTTTGCTCTCTCTCTCTTTCTCTGTCTCTCTTCAATTCTTCCTCTCATTCCCTCATGCATTCTCTGTCATTCACCCTTCTGTCCACTTTCATATCTCCTTCACTCATTCCGTCTCGCTCAGTATGTTTACATGCACTTAAAAAAACATCGCATTATTGATGTAGTGAAACTGAAATCAAACTTGCATGTGAACACCTTTGTCCGAGTAAGAACAAAAATGAAAAATGTGGTGGTGTGTGGGGGATGAAAACTGACTGCTCTTGTTTTGGAAGCTAGTGAACTCCAAATGTATACCAGGTGCTCTTGAAGCCAAAAACAAAAGTTTCTAGTCAAAAAAAGCAACAAAGGTAATGTGATTGGAAGTCGAGCTGTACGTTTACACTAATAGCTACTAAAGCTGTAAAATTGCTGAAACTAATTCACATTCTGTTGACAGGAGCGACAAAAGCCATGAGTGACAAAGTTAGAGCGACTAAAAAAAACTTAAAAACGTAATCTTTATTCAAATTTGCTATGATGCATTTCACCTGTAAATCATCTGGCAGTGGGCGCATCATGAGCAATTACAGCGATAGAGAGCAAACACAGATATTTTAGCAGCAATTTTTTATGAGCGAAAGCAATTTTACTGTTGCAGCAGCTCTTGGTGTGAACGCAACAAAATCGGACAAGCTTTCAGACCTGGGCTTTCATTCGGAAGTGATTAAAACGTAATGTATGAAATATACATCCATTTCTTTTCTTCTTGGATATTTCTAACAAAGATCTTTATACTGTTTCAAACCTATATTTGTGATTTACACAAATGTTTAATTTTTTGTTTTTCTGTAATGCAAGGCCCACCTGTTTAAAGCCCAACATTGCCAACTACCACCACGGAGTCAAACGCACTTTGGTCAATAATTACATTTTCTTCCTGTGCATTTAATCGGACAAGGAAAATAATTCAGTTTAAGTCTTGATTATTAGCAGTAATTTTATAAAGTTGTGCATGTAAACATACCCTCTCCTCTCTCTCTCTCTCTCTCTCTCTCTCTCTCTCTCTCTCCCTCCCCCTCTCTCATTTCTCTCCCTGTCTATATCTGCCTGTGACATTTTTTTTCCTGGCCTTTCATTTTCACATTTTCTGTCAATCTTCATTTTCTCTCTCTCTCTCTCTCTCTCACTCACTCACACACACACACACACACACACACACACACAAACACACACACACTCTCTCTCTCTTTCTGTCTTTCTTCTGTCACCTGCTTTCCCACACATTCACTTCTCTCAAGCTTCTGCCCTCCCTCCCTTCCATTTCTCTCTCTCTCTCTCTCTCTCTCTCTTCTCTCTTTCCCCAGAGACAGTGTGTAAAAATGGCCTAGTGACTAACTGTAATCATAACCTGCTCTGCCATCAAGGAGAGCCACAAAGTAACATGAGGACGTGATGAGGACAGGCCTCCAAGCTTTGCTCCTGACAGCTGCCAACTACGGGAACAAACACACCTGGCCCAAATCTGCTCTGATTGGGCCTAGAGCTATTTAGGATCTGGTCTGGGTTTAACTTTCACTGTAATAGTGTAGCCTTACTTGTAACAGGAGAACTGACCCAGTTCTACCTAGATTGCATGCCAACTTCAGTCGATATCTGGGCTTAGTTTCTTGATAATGATGGTTATACACTTACACATATTCTTCATGATTGATCTTGTAAATGTTTGTTTGGCTTCTCTATGTGTTTCCGGAATGTGCTTGTACAGTGTTTCTCTACAGACCACACGTAAATCTGCTAGTGTTCACGTCAATCTAAAACAGCGATGGTATTGGGAAATGGTCTGAAAACCATCAGATCCTTCTAAAAGAAACAGGTAAATCGAGTAACAAAGTTTTCAGGAAATTTGGCCTGAATAACTTGGTGTAAAACTGTAGACAGAATGGTTTATGTTTTCACATTCTGTTCCATTTCTCGGTCAGTTTTATTGTTTTATATTAACACAAAGCACCTTTAACATATTGCAGCCAGTCACATAAGCCAAAAATCAGAAGATAACGTTCAGGCTTTGAGAGACTGTGCTGTTTTTGTCCTTTAGTGTAGTGTAATGTAGTGTAATGATTTGATTTGACTTTAATTGGCCTTTGTGGGTTCCAGTTTACCAAGACCACAATCAGCACAGCAAACTAATTTGCATGTTGCATGCTACTTTTCCCATTGTAATGGCCGTTTCTATCGTGCTTCAGTTACTACTAGGATTAAGGTTATATGTTTGAAATTTAGTTTAGCATTTTGTTGTTATTGTTGTTATCACTGATAATTTGGACAAAAGTGTTAGCTAAATATCGGCACATAAATATAAGGATCTCGTTTGAAACCTTTCTCTGGACATAGTTACAGACCGGAGAGACCAGTCCAGAGAGACCGCGGGGGCAGAGACAGGTACTGCGTGTTTAACGCCTGTACGGGTCATCGCTCTTGTGATAACAGAGGGCCAAGCTGACAGCGTTGTCGTGCCAGCGAGTAGCCTTGGCGACTCACCCGGTGACAGAGCTGATGGGGCTATCTGGATTCCAGCGATGCTCGACTCTGCCTTAGTGACAAGGGTTTCTGTGCAGGGACGACGATAATGGAGTGTGTCCCTGCACGTGTGTGTATGTGTGAGTGTGCATCTCTCTTTTTCTCTCTCTCTGTTTTATATGTGTGTGTGTGTGGTGTGTGTGTGTGTGTGAGAGAGAGAGATAGTGAGGGGGAAGGGGTAGGGCAGGGAGCTAGATATTCAGAGACACAAAGCCCAGCTAATCAATACAGCTGGACGTGATGGTGTGGAATGTGGAATCAAGATGAAGGAGGCCACAGAGCCCCACCATGAGCTTTGTCTTCATCAGATACCCAAAAGGACCAAAACAAACCTTTTTTTATCTTCTAGAGTAGCATACCTTCATCTTTATTTTCAGTCCGCAGCAACTCTCAAAGGTTAATATGTGGCATTTACTGATTAGAGAGTTTTTGCATTGAACAGCACTCATCAACAGGTGACATTGCTTTGGGTGTGTAAAGCAGGAGATCTGTGGACTCATTGAAATGAAATATGAAGGGAAATTGGAAAGAGGGGCAGGGATAGAGAAAGAGAGAGCTTGCTAAATCATTCCTTGTTTATATCATTTTATAATCATTCCTAATTTAATAATAACAATGATTAGAGAGATGCCAGTTTGCTGTCAAATCATTGTGATTTTGGGAGTAGAGGAATGGAGGTTGGGGGGGGGGGGGTCAGACAACCCACCAACCACCCCACTGCCCCTCTTTCATAACTGGTCTGTGATTAAGGCAGCCAACCTTCACATTGTACCAGATAAGATGACCTTTTCAATCGCCTGCTAGTTTTCTGTTGTGCGCCACATGGCCAGAATGCAGATCAGAAATAGAGAGAGGGTGGGAGGAAGAGAGTGACAGAGAGAGAGAGAGAGAGAAGGTGGGTGGAAAGAGGGAGAGGTGGAATAAGGTGCTGACAAAAAGGGAAAGAAAGATGAAGGAGAAAGACGAGGGAGAATGGATAGATATATTTAAAAAAAGTGGTGAGAAGAGAGAAAAGAACAGAATAGGTTGCATGGAGGAGAAGAGAGATAGTGAATGCATATGAACTGGAGAGCAGAGGGTTGAAGGACAGCAAGGGAGAGAAAGAGCTGGACAGGTGCATGTCGCTAGCTATTTAAAACATTCAGGGCTACAGCCCAGAAGTTATAGTCCTTTTTATGTGGGGGTGTGGAGGCTTCTCCCCCGAGACATTTCTACAACAATGCGTCTGGAGTTGGAAACTGGAAGAACGTCAGGAGAAAGAAGAGGTAGAGATCTAAGCAAAATGAAGCTGAAGCAGACAAGGATAAATAGGAAATAAGAGAAAAGGTCAGCGGACGCTGGAGAAACTGAGATGAGAGAAAAGGAACCCTATAGAGGGAGAAAACGACAGAGAGAGAGAGAGAGAGAGAGAGAGAGAGAGAGCACTCTGAATATGTAATGGATCAGTAACATCTATCAGGACTGAAAACTGCAGATTCAACCCTCAGTGACAGTTAACACCCACAGTGCTATGCTGTATAGTAGCTATGCTCTGATGGCTGTATGTAACAAGAACTATTTTTATAGTGTCAGAATGGAATGGCTGATTACCTCCACTGGGTCCCTGTACAGTATGCTTGGAGTTACGACTCACAGTTTTGCTTTTATTGTTGTGTGTTGATTGCATTGGCTCAGTTCTATTTATAATGTGCATACTGTAATATGATAATACGCAAAGTAATAAACCGATTTACTGCACATGGCTTTTGTCGTTAGGTGTTGATGACATTGGCTCATTTCTTGCAGTTAAGGAAAGATTGTTGAGGCTTTAGCTTAAGGTTCTTTGCAGAAAACTGTGTCTTCACAAATCTTGTTACATAATAATGATAAAAAGAATGGAAAAGAAACAAATCAGAAAAAAACATTGTTTATTCATTCAAATATATGAACTCTTATCCTTTCCATCAGATACTTCATGTAAAAAAAAAAAAATTTTGAGTTTTCGATTGTGTAAAGATTGCATTACGATTGCATAAAAGAAGGTTTGCAATGTTCAGTTTATCAGTTTAGCTGCACATTCTGATTGTATTGATTTTTGCTACAAAGATGTATGCATGGCAATGCATGTAAAGCAGTAAAGATGTTCAATCTAAATCACATTTGCAAATAAACCCAATACACAAACCTAGCCCTGTGCTCAAACACTATGCACAAATGTACTCCCAGTAAGCTATAGAACTGACTTTAAAGCAGTGCTGCTTGTGTACAAGTCTCGAAATGGGACAGAGCCTAATTACCTCTAAGATATGTTTCAGCAATGTAACCCAATCAAATCTCTCAAATTGCTGCAGGAATATCTGCTGGTAAAACCTGCCATTAGAACAAAGTGTGGTGAAGCAGCCTTTAGCTACTATATAGCTCAGCTATGGAACCAATTCCAAGAGGACATTGTAAAGGCACATACTGTTGGCAGTTTCAGATCTAGACCAAAGACCAAGTTGTTCTCAGATGCTCTCTGCTAACTGCTAATCTTTTTTTTATTTGTACTTTATTTACATTATTTGTGCTATTTTTATAATGTATTATGGAACTTTTTCATTTCATTTATTTGTGCTATCATCTATGTTTTATTTTCAATCACTTACCGTTTTTTGAATCTTTGTTTCGTTTTTTTTTTTTTCATTTTATTTTCTCTTACTCACTGTTCTTTGCCTTTATCTTTGTAAAGCACATTGAACTGCCTGGTCTGTTTGTAATGCATGCAGATTTGGTGGGTTTGAGCTCTGTTCGTTCCTGCGGAAAGGTGGTTCCACAGGTGACGGGTGTCACAGTTTGTCGGGTAAAGTGGGCTCACTGACATACTGTAGCTGGTTGCGTTTGCTCTGGAACTGACACAAGGCTTAGTTGTTCCAGGGATTGTTTTGTGTTTAGTTGCATTTAATACATTACAGTAAAACTCATAATTGCACTACCTACAGCAGAGGACCTAGCTGTTACGCCGACTATTCTCCGCTGACTTGGTCAGTGAAGATTGACTCTGAATTGGCTCTTGGAAAAAGGGGATTGCCGGTCTGTGTGTTTAGGTATTAAACACGTTTGTAACACATGCGGATTTGGTCCGATGTGGGTTTGAGCTCTGTTCTTTTCTGTGGTAAGGTGGTTCATCAGTGGTCTACAGCTGCTTAATTCTCTAAAAATTAGATTATATATTTATTTTTATTTTTCAATCATCATTTTGTTTATTTTACCTATTTTTTTTTATTTTATTTTCTATTATTCACTGTTCTTTGCCTTTGTCTTTGTGAAGCACATTAAACTGCCACTGTGCGTGAAACGCGCTATATAAATAAACTTGCTTTGCCTTGTGTCCAAATGTCTGCTTCTGTTTTGTGTGTGTGTGTGTGTGTGTGTGTCATTAATGGTAAGAGGCAGGCAGGGAGGGATTGTTCAGCAGCATCAGCTTGGCCTGATGGCAACCCTGTGCTCACAGCGGTGCTTGGCAGAGTGGCTGGCACACCCAGCGGGCACGAGGTTGTTGCTGGCGTTACGTAACAGGCTCCCCCCCCCCCCCACAGCCGGCCAGCTAGCCAACCAGCCAGCCAGTCAGCGGGACACAAAGAGGCACCCCGTCCGTCACAGAGGGGTCATCCAGCTGTCAGCCACAGTTGCGGCAGCCCCAATCACTGTGTGTGTGTGTGTGTGTATGTGTGTGTGTGTGTGTGATGCCCATTGCCCAGTGGTGGTGATGATCAGTAGACAGGATTCACACAGGGATGCCACTCAAGAGGTAATCTGAGGATTTAAAAAAAAAAAAGTACTTGTGAGAGCCAGAAGGTGAAGAGAGGGAAAGCGAGGAGGAGAGAAGGAGAGGAAAAAAAGAGAGAGGGTTAAAATCAGAGAGGGGAAGAAAGATAATGAAAGAGAGAGAGAGGTAAAAATCAAAGAGAATGAGGGCGAGGGGGAAGAGAAGAGGCAAAAAATAGAGAGAATGAGAAGATGAGAGGACAAGAGACATATAGACAAGAAAAGTGAGAGAGAAAGAGAGGGAAGTTCTGGGTTAGAAAGGGAGAGACAGAGGGTGAAGAATACAGAGAGGGAGAGAATGAGAGAGACAGAGAGAGAGAGAGCAAGAGAAATAGTGGAGACTGAAAGAAAAGACCAAAGTGAGAAATATAGGGAGACAAGATGTTATTTGATTCCCATTCAAAGGCACAATGCAGAAGCAGGGAATCAATTCGTCTATCTATCATACTCTATCTATCTGTTTTTTTTTTCATTACCTCACTCCCTCTCCTGCTCCTGGTCTCATCTCCTCCTCTCCCACTCTCACTTTCAACTCTCTCTCCATCATTCTGGTCTGAGAATCCATCTCATTTCTCTCTCTCTCTGTCTTTCTCTCTGTGCACCATTCTCTTTCATTCTGAGCTCATCATATAGTTTTGATCATGACTTGTAGTTGATTTTTCATTTTCTTTTAAGGGTGTTTGGTATTTGAACATATCTGAAAAATAAAAATCTGTGTGAAGACTAGAATTCATTTATTGACTCAATGAATATATGCTTCAGCCAATCTCTCTCTCTCTCTCTCTCTCTTTTTCTCTTTCTCCATCCTTGATATTGTTCATCATCTTTCCCCACATCACCTGCTTCTCTCTGTCTTGATCACCCCACTTTCCTCCTCCCCATCCTCTCTGTTCTCACGGTTAACTGTGATTTGTACAGCAGCGATGCTGCTGGTTGCAGCGTAGAGTGTGAGAGTGTGTGTGTGCGTGTGTGTTTAGGATGCAGGGCCTTACTCAGGATGCTGGGGGTGAAATGCGATAGGAATTGTTCAGTGCCAGCGCCTCGTCCAGTGTCGGCCGGGCTGACTGCGGCTTAATCTACCAAAACATGATTCGGTACACAAGGCTTACGCTGATTTTCCAGGGCTTTGCATTGAGTTAGCCTCCACTGCGCAAAACCATTGTGTCCTGCAGGCTGTTTTTTTTCCTCAAGTCTCAAACAGATGAGCTTTGCTATGAGTGCTGTGATGATGGTGGGAACAGGGTATCAGAGGAAGATGCTTCATTACCTTCTATTACTCCGGGTAATATAGGGCGGTGGTAGTGTAGCGGTTAAGGAACCTGGCTAGCGTGCAAGTAGCCTGAAAAGTTGAGTTTAAATCCCAGCTGCCACTGTTGTGCCCCTGAGCAAGGCACTTAACCCTAAGTTGCTCTAGGGGAAACTGGCCCTGAACAATTGATAGTTGACAAAAAAACTGTAAGTCGCTTTGGATAAAAGCATCTGCTAAATGCATAAATGTAAATGTAAATCTTGATCACAATAAACTGACACACCCCAGATTCTTTCTTGTAGTTTTTTTTTGTTTGTTTGTTTGTTTTGTTTTAAACAAAGCAGCATGTTCAATAAAAGAATGCAAATAGCATAGTATTGTTTACTAAATGAACAATTCTCTTTTAGTCAGTCAGGCTTTC
>PYXC01002464.1:1687500-1690000 GCA_015244755.2 Tenualosa ilisha | reverse complement strand
TTCTACCACCCTTGCCTCCACATGGCCAGTAAAGCACAGGGATGTTGACAGAGGAAACCATTCCGGCTCTTTGTAATTAGCTCCAGCATGTAGCCGCTTCCTCCATACCAAACTAATGGAGATGTAGTGAGCATTACTGTGTTTCCAGAGTAGTGACACAGCTGGGTCACCACTGACGCACAAAGAGCTTCATGGGATGATGAAACCATTGTGTTGTGTAATATAAAACTACATTTCTGGTTTGAAAATAAAATAACCTCACACCTCACACTAATTAAAGCAACATTTGATGCTGTTTTTAGGTTTACTTTCCAGCTTCATAGTCACTTCAGTGGTTAAATGGTTCATTACCGTGTGACTGGAGGCTCTCTCAGCCCCCTTCTAGTGATTTCCAGCAAAGTAACACCACTTGCAGCTTCTCATCGCCAAGCTGAAACGAAACTGAAACTGACTGAAACTGAAATGGGGTTTATGACCTTGACAGTCAACAGAACTTTACAATAATTATGGTTCCTATCTATTGGTTTGGAAACAAATCCACATGTATTGACGAAAATGTACAATTGTTGCTATTTTGAAAAAAAAAAAGAAATAAATAATATGGCAGACTATGGGGGGCACTCTGTAGGTAAACAATTACAGGCTTGCCTAGTGTGCCTTTAATGACTTTTTTCTGATATTGTCATAAATATTGTACATGTTTTGCACTTTTGCTTCTTTGGGCTATAGAGCTGCATATGGTGTGTTTCAGGTGAACTTGCTAATCGCATTTGTTTGTATTCTGTTCATGTTCTGTTGTGGAAGTTGTTTAATTGTAATGACAGCTACAGCGGTAATCTATTTGTCCTTAAAGTCACTGAAGCGTGACCACGATAAATCACAAGGACACACTGGGGGGAGCAACAGGATTTCTTATTCCACATGAAGTCACGGATTCATGTAAAATGCTTTGTTAGCGAGAGAGAGAGAGAGAGAGAGAGAGAGAGAGAGAGACTGTGTTTGTTTATCAGGGACATTCCCTCACTCCCTCTGTATTATTGTGTGTCTGAGAAAGAGACAGAAAAATCATGTATTTATTCTTGTTAAGCGTGTGTGTGTCTGTCTGTGTGTGTGTGTGTCTGTGTGTGTGCACATGCATGAGTGAATGAGTGAGATGGATAGAATGAGAGAGAGAGAGAGAGAGACTTCATAGCGAGCTGCATGTAGATGTAAGTGATCCTTTTGCGTTTATTAGCTGTTTGACATTCAAGCTGAGGTAGAGCTGCTGCTGTTGCTGCTGGTGGTTGGTGTGTGTGTGTGTGTGTTTGTGTGTTTGTGTGTGTGTGTGTGTGTGTGTGTGTGTGTGTGTGTGTGTGTGAAGGTGTGTGTGTATGTGTGTGTGTGTGGGGGGGGGTGTAGCTGGGGTAGCCTTGGAAACCCTCAGTGCCTTAGCATGTGCATATCACCATTGGTGGAAAGACTGAGAGAGAGGGAGAGAGAGAGAGAGAGAGAGAGAGAGAGAGGGAAAGGGGGCAGTGGGAGGGGGTGATGGAGATGGAGAGGAAAAGAGAGAGCAAAAGACTATGTGTCAGATAAGGATTCCTTCATCTAAACACAGTAAGGACAAGTCTGTGCACTGGCACTCTACACCTCTCTCTCTCTCTCTCTCTCTCTCTCTCTCTCTCTCTCACTCTGCCTCCTTCCCTCTCTCTCTCCCTGGAGTGATTTTATGTCTGTGCGAACAGAGATCCCCCTCCCCCTTCTTAAAAACGAGGGCAGGTTGGGTTGGAGTCCAATAACCCATGAATCTGTGAGCAGACTAAGAGAGGGCAACTGAGGGAGAGAGAGAGAGAGATGAAAAGAGAGAGAGAGAGAGAGCAATAAAACCAGTGTGAGAGAGAGAAAGGGAGAAAGAGAGATGTAGTCACAGACAAAGGTAAATGGAATTTATCTACAAAGCAAGAGTAACAGATAGTGAGATGAGACAGAGAGAGAGAGTGAGAAAGAGAGAGAGAGAAATGGGGAGAGAGAGAGAAAAAGAGAGAGTCAGGGAGAGAACTGGAGAGGGAGAAAATGAGGCAGAGAAATAAAAAGAGACATGACAGGAGGTAGAAAGATGGAGAAAGAGAGAGTGATGTGAGAGAAGAAAGAGAGTTTGAAAGGTAGACTCAAAATTGAAAGAGGCAAAAATGAAGTGGCTTTGAATTTTTTTTTTTTTTTAATGATGTACCTGTGAAACAGTGGAGTGAGTGGTGATAGCCATTGATATGATAACTGACTGTGTGTGCACGTGTGTGTGTGTGTGTGTGTGTGTGTGTGTGTGTGTGTGTGGTCCACAGGTATTATATGCTCAAAAAATGTCTAAAATAGCCTGTTATGTATTGCTCTCCCTATCCGCTTTTAATGTTGAATGGTGTGTGTGTGTGTGTGTGTGTGTGTGTGTGTGTATATGTGTGCACGTAAGTTCCAGCTAACCTCTATGTCACACTATTTGTGTGTACGTGTGTGTGTGTGTGTGGTG
>PYXC01002464.1:1680000-1682500 GCA_015244755.2 Tenualosa ilisha | reverse complement strand
TCTTGGAAATAGTTTTTTGGTGGAGTATGTCACTGAAAGCAAAAATAGGGAGTGAGGGATGTGTTTATGTACGTGTAAGTGAACACAAACAAACTTACACCATCCATCTGATCTATAGGTAAGACTGTATGTGCCTGAAAACATTTGCCTTTTTTAATTTAATACATTTTTTTATAGTCATTTTTGAAAAAAATATCAAACTTAACCAGAACACAACAGGCGGGTTAAACCAAATATTGTAAAACTAAATTTAAATATGTTCTATTCAGGTTGCATTTGGGATTGCACTATTGAGGTCATGTTTTAGAGGTCATTAGTGATCATACTTCATCCGTGCTGTGACTGAGATCAATTGAATTAAGCCAGGATCAACCTCCTTCAGCAGTCCAGAGTGATCAGACTAGTCAGGATGTGAACCTGGTTGGATATGGATTGCCTTGTCTAGTGTAAGAGTCCTTTATTACTACACTTTCTTCCTGTACAAATGGACCAGGTGCTTCAGCCACACATTTATAATTCAAGATCCCTGCAGGTAAAAATAGGATAGGCCTGGCACAGTTAGGCAAAGCAAATCCTGACTGAAGAGCTTTATTGTAATTTTCCTTCATTTACCAAAAAATGATTGATGTTGAAAAGATGCTTATTTTAAGATCACCTTGTTCTCAGCTGCTGCAGATGAGCTGTGTTTTGTCAGTGTATTTCTCAGACCCTGCATTAATTTGTGTTAGCTGACTCTTTCATTTTATCCTCTGCACAAATATCATGGGCTAACTGCAAATATATACATACTGTATGCACGAGGACAGACTCCCTCTCCTCCTCCTTCATGGATATCCCATAACTCCCAGACTTATTCTATTAGATGAATCAAATGAGATTTCTTTCCGTGGAATGATTCCTCTGGGTCTCTCTCTCTCTCTCTCTCTCTCTCACACACACACACACACACACACACACGCACGCACGCACACGCACACGCACACGCACAAGCACACATACACTGGTGCAGCATGTTCACCTTGCAGCTCAGTCCCTTGTGAGTTATAGCTGCGTATGTGCTGTGCTCACTCTTCAAAGTTGCATTGACCCAAGAGAGAGAAAAAAGAGCAAGAGTTTGAGTGTGTGTGTGTGTGTGTGTGTGTGTGTGTGTGAGAGAGAGAGAGAGAGAGAAAGAGAGAGAGAGACCCAACCACAACTGTGTTGTTATTTTGGAAAATCTATCACACAAAAAATCATATCTTCTACTGTACTACTCACTGCAATCATTGCTATAAAACATTAAAGATACTGACAGTGCACACATACATGGATATATTTTGTTATTATTATTATTATTATTATTATTATTTTGCTAATATGTTTTTATTCCTTTAAAGTAGATCAAAACAAACACACACAACACAAAACAGCAATGACTGATGTCAATAAATAAATAAATAAATAATAAAATAAATAAACGACTAAAAATAAAACAAACTTATATTGCATTTTAGACACTACAGTTAAACTGCATCTAAATCCAGTTGTGGATCTCACATCTCATGGTGAACCAACACGGTGTTTCAGGGTTTAATGACTTTTCAGCAAGGTGCTCTGACAGCCGACCTAGCCTAGCCTGCAGGGAATAGCATTAGGGCTCCAAGGATCAATCTCCTCCAGCGCTACCCAGCCATCCATCTGGTAGAGACTCCAACTGAGATTTTACACCATGCATACAAATATCACCAAAGAATGCCACCAGCCTGGCTCAGTACCTACACACACACAAATCACACACACACACAGTCTCTCTCACACACACAGTCTCTCTTCTCTCTCTCACACACACACACACACAGAAAGAGAGAGAGAGAGAGAGAACAGAACAGAAAAAGCTAAATTTGTGTTTTTTTTTTTATTTTGTTTTGTTTTCTTGAATTTTGAGCTGAGTTATAATGAATAAATTGTCCCCACAACATATTGAGACATTTAAGGATCACAGTATTATGTTTTGTGATACAATATCTATAAGATAATGCAACATCTGACCCCAGAGCAGATTTAACCCTGACTTACAGTATCAGCAGTATAAAGGTCATGACTGCTGCACAGTAAGTTCCTATCTCTCACGTAAGCATTGGACTCTCCAATCAAAATGTACTAAAAGAAATTGTATCTGTAGAACTCATTGCCACGGCAAAGATGAAATACTTCCAGTGATTTATTATGTGTGTGTGTGTGTGTGTGTGTGTGTGTGTTGAAGGCAGGAGCACACACATAGTATGGCAGTTAGAGAACCTCACACTGGTGTAGCTCTGGAAATTGCTCTGATGCAGTGATGCAGGACGAGCTCCTTTAACAAGAGAGACCCTAGTGTGATTTGTGATGATTGTAAAAATAGACCACCACCTACATTCTCATTTATTGTTCCATACGCCCCCCCTCCCCCAACCCCTCACGTGCCCCAACACACACACACACACACACACACACACAAACACATACACACAGATAGTTTGGT
>PYXC01002464.1:1640000-1675000 GCA_015244755.2 Tenualosa ilisha | reverse complement strand
AACTGGCTATGGCAGTCAGGAACCGTATACAAAAGACGTGTACACTCAATAAAACAAAAACTCTGCAAGGAATACATGGAGTATGTCACATCAAACACTTTTAAAGAACATCCCTCTTGCCTGACGGTATGCTTTCTTTGAAAAAAAGTGTTCTGTTCTCCTGTTTGCGCACCACAGCGTTTTAAGAGGACGCTGGTATGACACAGCCTCCATATTTCCAAAATATGCATTGATCATAAACTCACCATTTGCGTTTGCATTTTGTGAGCTTGTTAATGTTTTGTGGGGTGTTGTTAATGCCATTTTTGCAGGACTAATAAATTAAAAAAAGGGATTATAGTTTTACTGACCCGTGCGCACCCATGTTTCGGAAGCAGGATTGTGACATTCTTTGCTATAAGGTCTACATCATCAAGGACACCTGCACTTAAAAATCCCCACTACACCTTTGCACCTCTGCATAGGTACTGGCCATTTCCTTGTCATTCAAGACGTTGATGATTGACGAATGAAAACTGCATTCCCATGTGAAAATGGTCAAACGTTTAGGTCTGATTGTGATTTCAGACCTCTGGACTTCATTTCACTGAAACTCAATGGAAAAGTGATATACATCTACTATCACTAGCAACATGTGATTGTCGAATTTTGTCTGTTTAGCATAGGTTTCGCAAGTTTGCATTAGGAATGAATAGGAATGCAAGTTTTCTTTCTTTAGCTCTAGTGTTGAAGTAGTGTAAAAAACAAGTACAACAATGTTTCTGTTTGTGCACACCACTCATACATGACGTAACAAATGCATGCATACATACATGACACTCATACATGACGTAAGAAATCCAATAGAAGGTGTATCATACATTAGACCTCAGTGAACATTTTAATTTAATTTTAAGTTTTGGTGATGTGTGCACTCCATGGTAAGGATGACTTTTACATGGAACTGATCATATGTATGATGACCCTCACTTCACACTTCACACTGAAGACCATTGAATGGGGCCTGAATTTCCCACGAGATAAATAAAATATCTATCTACCTATCTATCTATCTATCTATCTATCTATCTATCTATCTATCTATCTATCTATCTATCTATCTATCTATCTATCTATCTATCTATCTATCTATCTATCTATCTACACACACCAAAACACAGCAGTCAACCAACATACTCATATGTAGCCTATATTCATATTAACTAAAACCCCATCACTAGCCAAGCCAAGAGAGAAGAAAAGACCAGTAATTGTGCACAAACACTAACACACATGGACACATACATGAGATCACACATACCAGAAGAACTATTTAATACATGCTTCCATCAACCATATGAATAGTGCACACATAATGACAATATAGACAACTAAAGACAAAGCAGCCAACAGAACCAAAGGACGAATCATACCAGCCACACAGACACAAGGACACACGCACACACACACACACACACACACACACACACACACACACACAGAGAGACACACACACACACACATCAGATAGACCACTTCTGTATTGAAAATGAGTGCTGAGAGTTTATAACAAATTAATCACAGCACTTTCACATCCCTTCTCCACAGGCCCTCTACACAACGTGATTGACAGCTAAGTTGCTCTGGCTCCCTCAATGTCATACTCTCTGTGGGGGAGTGTGTGTGTGTGCGTGCGTGCGTGCATGCGTGCGTGTGTGCATGTGTGTGTGTGTGTCAGAGAAAGAGAAATGGGAAGAGAAAGAACGTGTGTGAGTGTGTGTGTGTGTGTGTGTGTGTGTGTGTGTGTGTGTGTGTGTGTGTGTGCGTGCGTGTGTGTGTGTGAGTGTGCTTGCTGCACACATGCAGCTGTAGAAGGGGGTCTCCAGTCCCTGTGTGGAGTCGTGCTCCAGCCGGTGTTATTCAGCCTCATTCAGGGATTCATTGAATTAGCTTATTTTTGGATGGCTGTTTATATGATTGGGTTGCCATAATTAATCAAGGGAGCTGAGAGATAGCTTGGCAAGCCCATGCAGGAAAGAGTGACAGAAGGGAGGAGGGGCAGGGACAGAAAAGGAGGGGTAGAGAGAGAGAGAGATGTGGAAGAGGTGTGGAAATAAAAGGAAGAGTGGCAAAGAAAGAAAGACAGAGAGAGAGAGAGAGTAAATTAAGAAAAGGACAGGGAAGAGAAGGATAAATAAATGAGGTCTGACAGAGGGAAAAAAAGAGAGTGAGAGATATGGGTTGAGGAGGGGATTAGAAGTGAGACAGACGAATAATGTGTGTTTGTGTGTGTGTTTGCGTTTGTTTTGTGTGTGTGTGCGTGGGGGGTCGGGAGGGGCAGGATTGAGTCAAACATATGAGAAAAGGAGAGAAGTAGAAAAACCGTATGTGTGTGTGTGTGTGTGTGTGTGTGTGTGTGTGTGTGTGTGTGTGTGTGTGTGTGTGTGTGTGTGTGTGTGTATGAGCAAGAGACAGACAGAGAGAGAGAGTGATACAGCTAGAGAGAATGAGAGAAAATAGGAGAGCGAAAGAGAGAGAGAGGGATGGAGAGAGAAAACAAAGGCAACGCCTAAAGGCTAGTGTGTGTGTGTGTGTGTGAGTGTGTGTGTGTGAGTGTGTGTGTGTGCATGTGTGTGTGTGTGCGCGTGTGTGTGTGGAGGTAAAAGTGACGTGTCCTCCCTGGCTCTGGATGCCTCACTAATGATGCATGAGCGTTCAGGCTCATGGGAGTCACAGTCGTGTAACCCACATACTGCACCTTGGCCAACACCACCGAGCAAGTGTGTGTGTGTATGTGTAAGTGTGTGTGTGTGTGTGTGTGTGTGTGTGTGTGTGTGTATGTGTGTGTGACTGAAAGAGACAGACAGCATTGTGATACACTGCCACCTTGTGTCCTCCACCTTACCTGCCATCATTTCTGGAAACAAAAAAAACACACACATACACACATACACGCACACACACACACACACACACACACACGCACACACACACACACACACACACACACACACTGAAATGCATTTTATTGCATTTTCAATTTTGTATTCAAATCATTCACCCTGACTGTGGATTGAGTGTTGTCATTATCTCTGACTGTATGCTAATTGAAACAAGGAGGAAGCTTGTCAATGATCACACATCGAGAGTCTTATGCACGGGAGCTTAATGTTGGGGCGGACTGGTGTTATCGCCCCTGTGCAATATTAAATGTCTTAAGCACTACGAAACAGACATTTCTCTCGGAGTCTTAAGCAGATTTGCATGTGATCCCAGGCTAATTAATAGCAAGTTAGCGCCTCATGTCAACAGATTAAGACGCTCTGTTTTAAAGCACATTAAGTGATGATTCATTGGATTTTGGAAAAAATAAGATGAGTGCACAGTAATAACTCTGGATATGAATGCCTGGCATTGTTACATTGCATTACATTTTACATTGCATTACATTTTACATTTATGCATTTAGCAGACGCTTTTATCCAAAGCGACTTACATTTTTTGTCAACTATCAATTGTTCAGGGCCAGTCTCCCCTAGAGCAACTTAGGGTTAAGTGCCTTGCTCAAGGGCACAACGGTGGCAGGTGGGATGGCGCTTCCATATGAGTCCCAAAGCCTTGTTTAGCCTGACATCTGCTGGTCAAATAGGTTAAACACACCCAACAACACGTGTGAGGAAAGCCACTCTGGAACATATTCAATCATATTCACTGCCACAAAATTTAAGTGGATTTTTTTATTTTATTTTTTTTGTAGCAAAATCTACATATTTTGAATTAATTTCTGTATATATTGTAATTCTATATTGTGGTTTGATGTTATTATATCAAAAAGGCAACAAGACAGACAAACCAAAACCAAAACTGGTTTATGAGGTTTACAGTCTATGGAGCTAGTGGACACAAGTCCTTGGGTATCACACAGATAAAACACGCAAAATATAACTTGGTCATTTAAGAATTTGCCGTATTGTAGAATACTGTGACACAGTGTGAATGCAACTACGCTCAGTGTTGTTGACAGTGTTTTTGAAAACTCATGCGGTCATGCGGTTTCAGGGAGCTAAACACAGTCCGGGTTTCACAAAAGTGACTGACTCCTCTGTTGAGTATAAACATGTAACTCACAAGAACAGAAATTAGAATAGACAAGATTAGCTAACAATGACTTGTGATTTTAAGGTTGGTAGGCTATACAAACAAGCCATCTGATAGATATTTCCTGTATACATACTGCAGACATAACAGCAATAGTCAAGTCACGTGGGTTTTATTGTCAATTCAGCCATATAAACTGTTTATAGTGAAACCATGGATTCAAGTAGTGCCACATTTAAGATATACAGAGCCTGAGACAGGCTACATTTAGTGCACTTAGGCTACATTTAGTGCACTTAGGAGGGATTTAGTGCACATACATTATAAATATACATAAAGTGCATCACTAGCCGATAGACACTAGCCTATTTATAGGCGATTTGCACAAGCCCCCAAAACACAGCCTGCAGCTGGTAAAAAAAAGCTGTTTTTCCAATCTACAGCACTGGCTTGTAAAATCCGAGCTGAGAATCCTAATATGAAGAGGTAAGAGACAAACATAGACAAATGCCCATGGGAGCACCTGCTGCAGCATAAACCAAACTGCAGAAGTATTTGTCATGCACATGAATGTACTGTTTTTCCATTTTTTATCCATTTCATTTTTTTTAATTGTGTTTACATGTATCCACAGAATCGAGAGTTTTGAGATATCTCCACTTTGGCATGTGGTTAGAAAAATATCCATCTGAGGTGGCTAGAACATCTATATCTATCTATCTATTTATCTATCTATATATAGAACGATAGATAGATACGTGTAAACAGGGCCTTAGAGTGAAGGGAGACCTATCTAGCCACCACCCAACAGAGGTGATACACAACAGCCATGATACACAGGAGCCCTCAGTGGTCTCCATCCTGAGGACATGTCAAATGTAACATGTCAAATTATCATTATTTCAACCATGAAATCTATTTGAATTAAAGCACCATGTCATTAATATTCATCATAAGAGTAATTAGAAGGATAACAACAAGTGGGTTTAAAAAGAAGCTTCTCTCTTAGCATAATCTAACACAGTCCCAGAGTTAGAGGTCAGGTTATACATAATTGCATGACGCAATCATATCCCATGAATCCACAAGTGTCTGACTTCTTCAGATGACAAAACCTTCATGCAATACCATTCATTCACATTACATTCATGTCTGTCTGAATGGCCCTGTTTCATCACATAGGCTAGAAGTTGTTAAATAACTTCCTTTGCAATCCTAATCCAGTCATTCGCACAGACAAGATGACATATAGAGTTTAGAATTAACCTTGATAATAAATATCAATTTGTTGCTAATTAATGTATTGACCACAGTTCATTATACTACCAACAATGAGTCAGGATCAGATTGTATGAAAAGAAATGTACTCCGATGTTTAGCCCTCTCCCATATATTAAACCCATCTCCGAAGAAATTTGGCTAAATCAGTGTGTAGACCTCGTTAATAATCTGGGAATGATGGCAACAATTGAAGACTCTCTCTCCTTGACAGCCAGGCAGTGGAGAAGGAAGTTGAGTAGTAGGAGCACAAACAGTAGAACAAGGTTTAAAACGGAGGAGAGCGAGCAGGACGTGACAAGACCATTGGCCACTGGCCACTGCCCTGAGTCATGTCATGCACAGCTGCTGTAAGCTACAGGAGACTCGCAAGAGCTCTGAATAGCTGTCAGGACACATGCAGGTGTGACAAGGTCATTAGAGACATTCCCGTGAGGAACAACGCCATGGATGATTCCACATTTCATAAACTACATACAAGACAGTACAAAATAGTTTATTTGTGATGCTGATTTGTCTGCATTGCGTAGGCCTATTTCAAATACTGTCTTTTAGTGCCAAGCTTAGTTTTGTCAGGGCAACGAAGCTATAATGCTATATAGTTGTACCAAAGGCCATTGACAAGATAGAGCCAATATAGAATAACATAAAACATTACAATGGGAGCAAACGTGAATGATTACAGTCTGCACAAGTGGGAGTGTCACATGACGTCACAATATAAACTTTTCAATGATCTTTCGTCTCAGCGTATGAGAGCTTGACTATGGTATGTATAAAGGGGGATTACCCCCCTCTCCCCCTTGTGAAAAAAGAACAGGGAACTAACGTACTAACAGGGATGTTTGTGCATCTCGCTCCATTTTTACCCTCTCTGGTTGTACTAAGGTGAGTTTCTAGACAGTGTTGTTTCTAACATCAGTCGCAATCTTGGTAGCTTCACCATTAGCTGTCATGGAATAACAACCAAGATAGTGACAGAAGTTAACAAAAGCACTTTCTAGAAACACATTCCATATTAATTTGTTAGTAATTGTTTGTTTGGTAACTTCCAGGTCTCTGAGGTGCGTTCAGATTCACCAAAGATACTTTAGGTTTATCAACATCCCTGGATTCACTGAACTCAAGCAAACGCTCGCCGCATTTAACAAGGACATTTCGCGTTTGGAGTTTTGGGATTGTAACCATTTTCTGAATCCCTTGAAAACACACAAAATTACACTGCACAGTCTTTTTGGGCATTGTGTAATAAAGGTTGTTAATGGTTAAATTGTTGGATTTATTTATTCATTTTAAAATAATTTATCATTTTTTTTTTTCTAGCAAGGTGTTGTACAGGTGAAATTAGTGCATTAGTGCAGGTGAATTTACACCCACTGGCTATTAACAGGCCCACAGAAAACAGCAATGATTTTGTTGGAAATATGTTGCTAGACACTGTTTTCAGGGAATTGTGTAGAATCAGTGTACCCTATAATGCTGGTCTTTAACACAGGTGTATGCACAGGAGTGGAGCAGCAAATTTGTCTTATAAATACATACCATATGTGACAGTGTACAGCAGTGTTTCCCAAGCTTTTAAGTGTGGCCTACCCTCTGAGACAATCTGGCCTGACCCAGTACCCCCTGCACCACGGACTGCTTGCTGTAACAATTAAGAATTTTGCATAAATATTCCTGCATTAACTAAATGTGAAAACATATTATGTATAGTGGCAATGGTGTTAGTTTGAGTACTACATCTTTTTAATGTTATCTTTATGCTAGGGAGAGCTGAGAACCCATTAATAGATTTATTTTTCATTCGCCCTAGAACTAATTAAAGTACCCTCAAGTGCACTCGTTGCCAGTTTGACAACCACTACAGGAATAACATTAAAGTTTCTGAAAAGGAATATGTCACATATTAACACTGTTTACATAAACACCAACAGATTTCTGTTGCCTGTCGTTGTAGTCTGTGGAAACCAGTGTATATTAGTCAGAAACACTTGAAATGTGTCTAGGTATGCCTTTGCAGTTGTCATAATTATACATATGTATAAATAGATCAGATTATTTTTACAATTTTCTCATACTGCAAGTGTTAGTTGTTCCTCAGCCATCAGCAAATACATTCTATGTACTCACATTATTGCTTGCACATTAGTGCTTTATGCCCTGGCAATCTTTGAAGTCACATGACTTTCTGCATCAGTTGACAGGATTCAGTACTTGTTTGATGTTTGGCACTTAATGTATAGTACTGGCCAGCTAATTAACTTGCTGTTAACTTGGGCATGTTGCAACAATTCATCAGACGAGCATAATAATGCATAAAACACTCAACTGTGGCAAAAGCACAGTTCAAACAATGCAAATCATTGAGTCGAATGGATATTAAGTGGATCTGCTTCTAATTTATGTTAAAATATCTGTGTTCGCTCATGACACTCTTACCATTCATGACGTTCCCATTGACATTCTTTTTACAGCTAAAACACGTCACAGCTAATTTGCAAAAAGTTGGGCAGTCTTTAACTTCTCTTAGTTGCTCTAGGGCCCACAGATTATGGGCAGTCTTTAGCTTCTTTTAGTCGCTCTAGGCCCCACAGATTTTGGGCAGTCTTTAACTTCTTTTAGTCGCTCTAGGCCTCACAGATTTTGGGCAGTCTTTAACTTCTTTTAGTCGCTCTAGGCCCCACAGATTTTGGGCGGTCTTTAACTTCTTTTAGTCGCTCTAGGCCCCACAGATTTTGGGCAGTCTTTAACTTCTTTTAGTCGCTCTACCTCCCACAGATTAGGGGCAGTCTTTAACATCTTTTAGTCGCTCTAGGCCCCACAGATTTTGGGCAGTCTTTAACTTCTTTTAGTCGCTCTAGGCCTCACAGATTTTGGGCAGTCTTTAACATCTTTTAGTCGCGCTACACCCCACAGATTAGGGGCAGTCTTTAACATCTTTTAGTCGCTTCAGGCCCCACAGATTATGGGCAGTCTTTAACTTCTTTTAGTCGCTCTTGGCCCCATAGGTTTTGGGCAGTCTTTAACCTCTTTTAGTCGCTCTAGGCCCCACAGATTTTGGGCGGTCTTTAACTTCTTTTAGTCGCTCTAGGCCCCACAGATTTTGGGCAGTCTTTAACTTCTTTTAGTCGCTCTACCTCCCACAGATTAGGGGCAGTCTTTAACATCTTTTAGTCGCTCTAGGCCCCACAGATTTTGGGCAGTCTTTAACTTCTTTTAGTCGCTCTAGGCCTCACAGATTTTGGGCAGTCTTTAACATCTTTTAGTCGCGCTACACCCCACAGATTAGGGGCAGTCTTTAACATCTTTTAGTCGCTTCAGGCCCCACAGATTATGGGCAGTCTTTAACTTCTTTTAGTCGCTCTTGGCCCCATAGGTTTTGGGCAGTCTTTAACTTCTTTTAGTTGCGCTAGGCCCCACAGATTTTGGGCGGTCTTTAAATTCTTTTAGTCGCTCTAGGCCCCACAGATTTTGGGCAGTCTTTAACTTCTTTTAGTCGCTCTACCTCCCACAGATTAGGGGCAGTCTTTAACATCTTTTAGTCGCTGTAGACCCCACAAATTTTGGGCAGTCTTTAACTTCTTTTAATCGCTCTAGGCCTCACAGATTTTAGGCAGTCTTTAACATCTTTTAGTCGCTCTACACCCCACAGATTAGGGACAGTCTTTAACATCTTTTAGTCGCTCTAGACCCCACAGATTAGGGGCAGTCTTTAACATCTTGTAGTCATTCTAGACCCCACAGATTAGGGGCAGCCTTTAACATCTTTTAGTCGCTCTTGGCCCCACAGATTAGGGGCAGTCTTTAACATCTTTTAGTCGCTTCAGGCCCCACAGATTATGGGCAGTCTTTAACTTCTTTTAGTCGCTCTTGGCCCCATAGGTTTTGGGCAGTCTTTAACTTCTTTTAGTTGCGCTAGGCCCCACAGATTTTGGGCGGTCTTTAAATTCTTTTAGTCGCTCTAGGCCCCACAGATTTTGGGCAGTCTTTAACTTCTTTTAGTCGCTCTACCTCCCACAGATTAGGGGCAGTCTTTAACATCTTTTAGTCGCTGTAGACCCCACAAATTTTGGGCAGTCTTTAACTTCTTTTAATCGCTCTAGGCCTCACAGATTTTGGGCAGTCTTTAACATCTTTTAGTCGCTCTACACCCCACAGATTAGGGACAGTCTTTAACATCTTTTAGTCGCTCTAGACCCCACAGATTAGGGGCAGTCTTTAACATCTTGTAGTCATTCTAGACCCCACAGATTAGGGGCAGCCTTTAACATCTTTTAGTCGCTCTAGACCCCACAGATTAGGGGCAGTCTTTAACATCTTGTAGTCGCTCTAGGCCCCACAGATTAGGGGCAGTCTTTAACATCTTTTAGTCGCTCTAGGCCCCACAGATTAAGGGCCGTCTTTAACATCTTTTAGTCGCTCTAGGCCCCACAGATTAAGGGCCGTCTTTAACATCTTTTAGTTGCTCTAGGCCCCACAGATTAGGGGCAGTCTTTAACATCTTTTAGTCCTTCTAGGCCCCACAGATTAGGGGCAGTCTTTAACATCTTTTAGTCACTCTAGGACCCACAGATTAGGGGCAGCCTTTAACATCTTTTAGTCACTCTAGGCCCCACAGATTATGTCCCTTTTGTTGCTTTTGTCCTTCTGGCGATTTTACAGCTTTAGGAGCTCTTGGTGTGAATACACAGTTATATGTATTACTGCATAACAGAGTGCCATTTCCATGAAACAGTAGTATGACAATTTTAGAAAGGTTTTTAGAAAGTATTTTTTTTATATTTATTAATATTAACAGGTTTGAAGCCATCACACATACCACTCAGGGAACTCCTTTCCATTCCTCTCCTATTTCTCAGTGGGCCTTGAATGTGGAGCATTTTGGATGTGTTGCATAATCCGTACAGCCTTGGGAGCTGACCCATCTCAAATGACCAGCTAATTAAAGCTTGTTAGCATGTGGGCTGTGTAAGCACCCCATTTGATAGGATCATGTTTAATGCACCTTAAAATAAGCCTCTAATGGAGAGATCCCACTGGAGCTAATGATGCAACGGTGACAAGCGAGAGTGCAAGGCGAGGCCTCGCTCGCTACTCGCTTGCAATGAAGAGCTCAAGATTGAGTCACGCGTGGGAGATGTCGTATAGGTCACATGGTCAGGTGCTGCAAGTGGCACCTTTGTGTGGCTACATTAGTTGCTATGCTTGAATCTCTTCAGCATCCACTTAGAACCGTTAGCATTCACTTCAGCATCCACTTAGAACCCTTAGCATTCACTTCAGCATCCACTTAGATCCCTCGGAAAACCCCAGGAAACACAAAAGAACATTAAATCCCATTTAAAACAGGGGTGTCAAACAAATTTTTATCATGGGCCACATGAGCGTTATGATTGTCCTCAGAGGGCCACCATACGTTGTCTACATGTGTGACCACAAACTGTCGGGTGCAAATAAAACACATTTCCTTGTGTTTCTGAACACCACCATCACAGTCCTAATGGGTCTGTGTTCTGTGTTCTGATTCCCTCACCACTTAATTTTGTCTTCTTTACCTGTCAGTAAGCAGTTCCATGATATGTCTCATAGTTGAATTCATAGTGACATACGCAATAATTCATAGTGACATACGCAATAATTATTTCACAAATTGTTAAAACTATTTTCAAGCACATCACATCACATCGGGCCACATGAAATGATGTGAAGAGCCGTATGGCCCCTGAGCTGTATGTTTGACACCCCTGATTTGAAGTGTTCCCTTGAGTAACCTCTAGTGGTGAGGTCAATGAATTGCAACCCAACTAAATACCACAACGCATCCAAACATGTGGGGAAGCACACTTATGACTAGTGACCTAAAGAAGGCAAGTGTTTTGGTTTGTCCTCTTAGTCTGGACGTAACAAGATGGCCGTGTATGCAACATGGCAGACTTCATGGAGAGTGACTTGCTCTCCAGTGTTTTGGTTTGTCATCTATGGCTGGCAAGCAGCCAAGGAGTAGATTAATGGCAATTAGCAGTTACTCATCACAGTGCTACAAAAATGGGTAGAATTTCAGTAATGATGCAGAGGCATGCTAATCCAGCTGCAATGGGGATGGACTCCTACTATTTCAATCTGTGTGAAAAGTGCTACATATATCAGTGGCAGAATTGGCAATGACAATTATTAGACTAGACTGATGGTGCAATAATATTTAAACTACGTTTAAATAGGGTTTTTTGAAATAGGAAAGTTTTCAAAATGGCTCTGCACTAGCTCCTAAAATAGATGAATACTTAACTAACTAAAGTAACTTAAAATTTTGATCAAATGCACTTTTTAAAAATCCTCTATTGTTCTTCATTCTCTTTTGTCATTCAGTTTGTTAATTACAGACAACTACATCACTAGAAAACACACACACACACACACACAGACAAACAGACAGACACACACACAAACTCACGCACACACACACACACACACACACTCACACACACACAAACAGACAAACAGACAGGCACACACACACACACACACAAACACACAGGCACATAAGTGCAAGTCTAGATATACGGTGATAAAAGAGGTAGTAGTGTGTGTGGTGACGGTGACCCTCGACTTAGCAGGGTCATGTGATGGACAGCTCCGGCTGTGAGGCTCTTGGCACAGATCCTGCCAAAGAGACCACAGTAAAGGTCATGATGACACAGGAGGCTTCCAGAGATGGCATCTTGCGGAGCTACTCAAAGGGCAGTTTCAAGCTTCATCCCTTATACACACACACGCACACATACTCACTCACTCTCTCTCACACAGAAATGCACTCATTCTCTCCCTCTTTTCGCTGTCACACACACACACACACAGAGTAATTTAAACAAATTCACACACATTAACAGATGTAATATTACCGGAAAGACACCTAAGATGTCCATGGATGTGTTTATGCACGTCACATACACTGATATGTGCACAGATCACACCCCTGAATTTAGAACATGCAGACGTGCACACAGGCACACTCTCACAGTAATGTACACATACACGTACACACACACACACACACACACACACACACACACACACACACACACATAAACACATTTGCAAATGTATGTCACATAATTAGGCAAACTCTAAGATGTTTTCTAGTAAGATGTGGGTGTAAATCTGATGATCCTTACACACACATCCACACACACATTCAGTGTAACACACATGGAAACATGAACACAAGTGTGGACAGTAACAGTAATCCAAGAATTACGTAACAAAAATGGCATAAATCTAGAGATGCAAATGACCTTACAGTAGTAACTATCACTCTCTGATCTTAGCTTTTCTTCACGCACCCAGATATCAGAGGAAAGTTGAAAATGCTAATTATTTTTCCCACTCTCTCAAGTCTCTTTTCAATCCACTATAGCCACCATCAACTACCTCACTAGGTTAATATGACTTTGCAATATTTTTGCCAACATTAGTGTTCACTAAATAGGAATATTGTCTTTAGTGTCTTTTGCAACGTGACACAACACGACAATCATTGAATCACTGCCCCTTTAAGCCTCTTTAACGCAATCACATGATCTCATGGTCAATCGTGTGGCTCTGGTCTTCTGACTGATATGTGCGCACCCGTCTGCTTGTGTTGTGATATTCTTGTCCTGGAACTGGACTGGAATTAATCCGTACTGGCTTGAAAAGATTTATGTCACCCTGATCAGGTGGGAATGAAGAGGATACTCACTCTCTTTCTCTCTCTGCTCTCTCTCTCTGACACACAGTCATACACACACACACACACATATGCTCCCTCTGTCTCTCTTACACACACAGAAATGCACACATTCTCTTTCTCCCTCTCTCTCTCTCACACATACACACACACACACGCACCACTGGTGGTGTGTCTCCAGCTTGTATGGGCCAGGAACATAACCCTGGCAGGAAATGGCAAGGCTATCATTACTGCATGCACACACACACACACACACATACACACACACACACACACAAACACACATTTGCCCCACTCACTATGAGCTCTTACATAACTACTAACACAAGTTATGAAACACGCAAGTCTGTTGGCACCAGGTAGCCATGCAAGTATTTCCACAAAAGCACTTCAGCTGGCAAGGCACTGATGTTTATGCCTGGTCTCTACACAAAATGTCAAGTTAATGTGGATCATAAATCATACATGCAAAACATGCCATGAATCTCATACACATTTTAGATACCAGCACAGTTTCTACTTGGTCACATTTTGTTGTCTATTTTTTTTTCTTTGACCTGAAAATGAACAAAACTAACGTTATCTTAACCCTCCTGTTGTGTTTTAGGCAAATTTAACCGAAATCACATTTACTCTCACAAAAATGTACTTAATCTAATTGGATGGTTATAGGGCACCATGACCTTGTTCTTACAGGCTATCTGAACACATAAAACAATTTTTTTATCATTTTCATAGCATTTTGGGTGTTTTATTCAAGTTTAATACACCTGTGGTGTTCAGGACAAAAGTGACCAGGCTATAAGAAAATAAATAGGTGTGTTTACAGGCACATAAAGTCTTACCCACAGAGCAGATGGACAGTGTAAGTGTGTATGTGTTCGCTTACACAAACATGAACACATCCCTCACTCCTTATTTTTGCCTCCAGTGACAGCCTCGACCAAAACCTATTCCCTCCCTCACTGAATTACAGGCTTCATTCAGTGAAGCACACAGGCCATATTTAGCACACTATAGTTTTAAATTAGTTATATTCAGGAGAGCCTAGGTTTATACAGAGGTCTGTCACCAAATCTGATGACCATTGATAATACGTGTATTATCTCAAGTTAAAAGTCCTCCAATCATTGTCCTCCAATCAGACCAGAACACCATAGTTATAACCATGAAACGAACACAACAGAAGGGTTAATGTTAAGGGATATCTGGAGAGGACAACAGGCAGTACGTGTGTTTTGTCTCACTGAGTGCTCATGTTTTTCTATAGTAAACATAGAAGCACTTATGATCAATATCTCAGATGAACATTTTACACCCAGGCAAGAGATCAGGTGCACATGCCAAATCCATCGTTTCCTCAGAGGCTCAACTCTGCTTTAATTCGTTACATAGGGTGATCAGGCGACCCTGATTTCTGGGGACAGTCCCCAGTTTTGGTGGTATGTGCCCGGTAAAATACAAGCAAACCCATTTTGTCCCAGATTTTTGAGGCTAAAACATAACTTATTTTAATGACATTGACTGCAGAAATAAGAATATCCCCGGTTCCCAAGGAAAATTCATGGAAATGTCCCTGATTTTCATTTCAGAGGTCTGGTCACCCTATCTTTACAGTAAATAAAACTGCTTTTACTTTTATTTCCTTGTAATTTACTTACTCACAATAAGGCACTTCCATCAACTGTCTTCCGTGATTATAATTCAAAAACGTGTCTTCTACATTGTTTTGACAATTGCTCAAACAAAACTGTAAACACAAAACCCTTGAATCTTCTTGCAAAATTAATTCAAAACAGTCAGTTAACAGTATCCAAAATCAAACACTATTTTCAGATCTTACAGTCAGTAACAGACTGTGCTTCCTGTGGTTTCCATTGCACATCAGAAATGTATCATTGTACAAAATATTTTTGAGTGTATTTTAGAGCGAGTAAATAAATAAATAAATACATATGCATTAAAATAAATAAGCAAAACATTCTTTGGTTTGGTTTGGTTTTGCCAAAAGAGTGCTTTAGAATTCATGAAAAAAAAAAAAACCAGCAAAGAGTAGTTGACCAATATGTCAATATTTCAATACTCCTTTATTCTCCCAAACTGAATCAAAATATTGGGAAAAAATGCTTAATTGCCATGAAACCAAAGAAAAATGTCTGACTTCTCTGGTCCTCAAAAGCCTGAACACTGAGTGCAGAATGCCATGTCATGACATGTAATACTACCAACTGACTAGCCAATAATCTGAAACCTAATGAGTTTGCTCTGAGATATTGCCCAGTCAAAGGTCATGCTGAACACTGGGATAAGACTGCACGTTAGGGACCCTAACAAATACACAAAATTCTTTCACACGTTCTTTTCACACACACACTTTTTCACTTTTATTGAAGAAGAAGGCATGTAGTCACATACAAACAGGTTGAATTGTTTTGTTACTTTAACTTGGGCCCTTAAAATGAATGCGTTCCACCAAATAAAGCTTAATAAAATAAGCTTAATAAATAAAAGCTTGCTTAACTAATAACCACATCATGATTTTTGAGATCATGTTTGCAATGATTAATGCCTCTTAATTTTGCATAAACTATGGGAGATGGGAAGAGTGTGACTAGAGTATTATTATTTGACAAGAGACATTTGAACGTAAAGTTCAATCAGCACCTTTTGACGCAGGAAGTGGCTCTTTTTCTCCATGACAACACCACCACCACACGGAGAACAGATAGATAGCCAGGCAGACGGGCAAGTCGCACACAAACGCAGTTAAAAAGAATATCGCAAACAGAACAGCATACAACGCTGCTCTAGACAGAGGGCTGAGGGAAGAGCATAGTCCACTTAACCACATAGAAAGAGGGGCAGGGCTGACCACCTCTGGCCCGCTGCCAGGAGCACCCATCCCAAGGAACTGGCTATGGATCTCAGCCTCCTCTATGGGAGCCTGAAGGTGCTCTGCTGGTTGAGGTGACCTCCGGTGTCTGATCACCACCCCTATCTCATGACCGTCACTTATGGAACAGGTAGAGCAAAGAGTCTGGGTAGAAATTGGGGTTGGAATGAGTGCATGTTGATCTTGTGCCAACAGTTGATCTACTACTGTGATAACAGAAGGCACTGGCATAATCTCATTGGACCCCTCCTCAATGCAGACATAGGGTGACGCATCCTGTAGTTCCTTGCTACCCTGAGCTAAAATAACTCTCCTTTGCTCCTGCTCGGACGGTGCTGAATTGGCTGATGTAGTACTGTCATCTCCCGACAAACACCTTTCCTCCAGTATACTTTCAAATGCTGCATCGAGCATCTCTGAATCTGACGTCCTCTGGCGCTGTCTCTCTAGGCCTCTGGTGGCCTTTGTGAACTGTTCATACAGGGCAGGTTCGTTGACGTATCCCTGCCCTCTTCCCAGTCCCAAGCACGTTTCCATTTCTTCCATCCAGTCCGCCATGCCCTGATCTCCCCTCTTCTCTTCTGACACCTCACACTTCAGTCTGTCATTCTCACGCTCAACTGATCCATCTGATGCGGCTGCTTTGAAATGTGACATTTCCTGCGACAAGTCCTCCTCATTCTGTACGATCGTATCTGTCTTGGCCTCTCCCGACTCTTTGTATTCCCTCTCATTCAGGATTTTGAAAGGATGCTCTCCCTCTCCCTCCCTCCTCTCTGCTGTCATCTCCTTTTCTTTCTCCTCCTCCTCCTCATCTTCCTCCTCCTCTCCCTCCCTTTGCCTCAGGGGATGTGCGTGCTCACGCACGGTTGCTCCGTCGGCATCCGTAAATGTCACAGTGTCATCGCCAGAGGCGGGGCTGGCGTAGTCTTGACTTTCACCTCCTCCGACCTTTGCTATGGTGTTTACCGACAACCTGCTCCCCCTGCTCCCCTCTACCACCCAGGGACCTGGGCTTGATACCTGTGTCCTTGCTGGTTCCCCCACATGTGACTTATTGGCCTCTGTCACCTCTGGTGCTATCGTGTTTTCCTCCTTCTGTCTCAAAGCCATTACTGTAGACTCTGATGCTATCTTCCCAGTTGTTTCTATTGCTCCAGTGCTTGACTTGGCCTCTATCATTATTTCTGCTGATGACTGAGCAGGTGGTACTACTTGCCTGGTTCTCAGTACTGTTCCCTCTATAGTTATCTGTGTCGCTGATTGTGCTGTTGGAACTAATGTTTCCTGTGTAATGGTTACCTCTTTCGAGGCCATGGCTGCTCTCTTGGCCTCATTTAACCTCACATTTGGGTTTGTGACTTGTTTGAGTCCATGACTGCCTCTGCTCTCAGGCATTTGGTCAGAGCTAGACAGGGAAAGGAGGGCCTGGTACTCAACCTGTTTAACAGTGTCGAGCGCAGTATTCGAGCATGATGCAGCTCGAGTTACGTCCTCCAACTCTGACCTTTGCCCAGCTCTTTCTGGGACAAGATTCCCTTCTTTCCCATCTTGTACCCAATCACCTATCAAATGATGAACAGAGTCTTGTGTTTTGGCCATGCTGCTGCTACTGGACGCTACAGTCACATGAGGGCTGATTATGTCCTGGCTATCGTCTCCGTCCATCTCTGGTTGTGTCATCTGGACCAGCTCCATAAAACCAGTTGGGTGCACTAAATCGGACTGACTGGACTGCGAGTGAGAGGCAATTGGTGGAGGGCTGCTGTGTTCCTCGATAGTATTTGTCATGTTGTTTTTCAATACCCTAGTAGGATGTGTCCCCTGGGTTGAAACACCTAACTCATTTTGGGAAGGTACTGTCTGATGCTCTTGAAAAGCTCCATTCCAGAGAGTTTGGTTGCTCGAGGGGTTTGTAACATCCTCCTGTCTGCTGTTTCTGTCCCAGCTTAGGGACTGCAGAGGTATTTCGTGATATGTTAGTACCTGACCCTTACCCACTCCAGTGTTAGCATAGTCTTTTCTCCAAAGTTCTCCTGTTGAGGTTGCACTGCTCCATGTTACCCCTTTGTTCGCAGGAGTAAGCGAGGAGTGACTATTTTTCTCATCACTTGAAAATTGTCCCAATTGCATTTCTAATTCCTTCTTTGCAAAATAGTCTTTCACATTTGCCATGCGAGCTCTTCTCCTACTCCTACGACTATCCACCTGTAAAGCAATCAACACAGAGGCCCTCAGCTCTAGAAAAAAAACCCTGTTTATTCAAGCTTAATTAACTGACATAGTGCTAAGATATTTATTACTTAACTAGCTGCATGTGAATTATACTTATGTTAGCTTTCTTCCCATCAACATGCTTCTAGCAACATTGATATTATTAATAGGTCACATGTGACATAGTCCACATGTCCGTGGGCATCAGGTTACTGTTCTTCCACACTGTTCAGCACAGTGTGTTTCCCTGACCTCAGTGCTCTCCACTGGTGAACATTCCTGTGACACAGCAAGTGTCTGAACTTCATGCAGGTGCAGAATCCAATGTTCAAAAAACAACAACAACAACAACAAACAAACTGCATAATTAATGATCAAATCCAAAGGCCAAGCATTACTCTCATGGCTGGGCTTATGCAATATATATGACTGTGCCCATCAATACAGTTAGAGCTATTAATTGTTAAAGACTGATTTTGGCCCAACAAATCAATAAACAGCTACTTAGACGTAATGTACTGCTATTTTATTGTGCTGTAAGTAAATTCTCCATACCAATGTTTTCTGAAGGCATTCTTCACTAGCATATCTGTCTGTGTTGTCCACTGCTTTCCTGGTTGCCCTTTGTGCTGCTTTATGTGAGACTGAATCTGAAACAAAGTCAACATCTCACATACTCAGGATCAACGCACTCCGGCTCATGTTTCCATCGCTGTGTTGCACAGTTACGCACCTGGGACTTCCACCGCTGCCTCCATCGTGTAGGCGCCAGGCTGGATCTTCTTACTTTTAACAAAGGATGAATAAGTTCTTGTCTATCATTTCATGGTGCAACCGTGCCATAATCAAAATGATAACAAAAAATGTATGTATGTTACGTTAAGTCTAAAGTCTGTGCATGTTAAGCATGAGGAACAAGAAGTAGCAGAAGGCTTTGAATGCAAGGGAGTGATCTCACTGATACACTACAAAGCAGTAGGCTGGGAAGCATTTGATAGTCATGCAATGGCACTGTTTTTAAAAGTTTAATGCAATGCTATGCACATGGTGGTAGGTGCTCAGTAATCAGATAGCTGTTAAAATGTCGATCCTTACCTGGAAGCTTTGAGGCAGCTTCGCTTACCCTTCGCCTTACACTCCTTCTCTTTTTGGACTTTCCTTTTCTCCTCCTCTTCCATGTCCCAGTGATCCCGTTTCCGACAATAAAACACGTAATTCAGGCCATTGTTGTTCTCCCAAAAATCTCCAGCAGGCGTTTCGTACCGTAGACAAAACTCTACACGCATGCCCTCTGGCTGGAAAGGTGGTACCATGGTCACCCTGAAGCTGAAGCCGTCTGTGTCTCCATCGCTGGAGCCGGGAATGTACTCCGCTAGGAGGTCTAAGTGGCTCGCCCAGCAGTCGAAGGTGGTGCGCACATACACAGCCTTCTGGAAGCAGAGGTTGGCAACACGCACGGTGCCCCTCAGAGTGGTGGTCCCAGGAAGGAGAGCGATGGCTCCATTGCTATTTTCTGCTCTTCCACCTTCTCCAGAAGGACCTCAGGTGAAGGTAGGGTAAACAGGCACGACAGGTAGTACTCATCTGTATCCAGTCCGCAGAGGAGATCCACCACTTTGCCTTCGTTGTCCTGACTACTGAATTCCTTGATGGACACCAGGTCCAGACCGAACGCATCGGCAAAGGACACCTTCCTTCGCACGATCGGCGGGGGGCTCTCTGGTTCAGACTCTTCGGAAACATCACTCGAGCCGGTAATCGTTGTTGTCATTGTTTTTGTCAGGGACTTGGGCAGCCATTTCCCCAAGCCGTCCATCAACTCTCTCCCCCCCTTCTCTCCTCTGTCTTTGTTCTCGTCTTTCATGGCCGCACTCTGTAACCATCGGCTACCATCCAGGAACAAGGTAAAATAGGAGGCTCCACTAAGTTGTGCCTCCTTTGCAGACTGGAAATGCCGACAGATACAACAGCGTTTAGGAAGCAGGTTGGCAGGACGGCGGGCGGGCAGGCGGGCCCTACCTCATCCCTTTCCCCACTGACACCCGAGACAACGTGACTTGACAGACTATGGCTCTCCAGTTACAGTAGAAGATTGTGCTCTGGGCCAGCACTATAAATAACACCCCTTCCCCTCGCCCGTAAAAGCTGTGGCCCACGTGCCAGACATGTCACTGGCAAATGCTCAAGAAAGAATCATCATGTCTGCCCCCCACCTAACCGTAACCCTCAAACCACACACATCTACAAATACACACACACACACACACACACACACACACACACACACACACACGCACAACCCCAACTGACACTCTCCCTACCAGCTGATGCTGAATAGCATATGATCTATAACACCACATGATACAAGGTTATATAATCACCTGCTTAAACGGGATGAGCTTTGGAAAAATCTTCACTTAGACTGTCAAAGGTGTTGAGTTTCAGATTATGTCTGATGTGATGCCAGAATGCATAATGATAGCATTAAAACACTATAGGCCTGATATCAGCTGACTTTGATTGGAGAGTGTGACATAAACAGATAACAAAAATCAAATATTTCAAAAGAAATTTGTTATGTTTGTTTTGACTAGGTTTTTTTTTTTTTTTTATGTGTGTCCATGATCGTTTCAATATACATTACAATCTATGACATGGCCTCATGGACACTTGTCTGACATACAGTATGTTGATATTTTTTACTTTAGTAGCAAAGCAGGGAACCTGGCTAGCATGCTAGTAGCATGGAGAGTTGTGGGTTCGAATCCTGGCTGCCACCACTCTGCCCTTGAGCAAGGCCGTTAACCCTAAGTTGCTCTAGGGGAGTTCACAAAGGGATAGTTCACAAAAACAAAAAAATGTAAGTCGCCTTGGATAAGAGCGTTTGCTAAATGCATGTGAATGCAAAGGAAGTAGCCCAAGACTATGCATTTCAGGTCTGAGATACTGTGAAATTTTAGTAGGGAGAGTTTTATGAAACTTGAAAAAATAGTAATGAAGATTGTCTCGATATATTGTCTTTAAAAATAACTCAAACCCTCTCAATGTAAAACAGGAATATAACCAATATGGCTCCAGCCGTACAGAAAGTTTACTATTTTAGATAAAATCAGTTAACAAGCATTTAAATAATTGGATAATACACTCAAAGATTGAGGAAGACATTTTTTTAATAAAAACTTGTGTGTGTGTGTGTGTGTGTGTGTGCAGGTGCGTGAGAGAGATAGATAGAGAGAGAGAGAGAGAGAGAGAGAGAGAGAGAGAGAGAGAGAGAGAATATTGCTCCTTGATGTGGAAAATGTTAAATTCTGCTTGTCCAAGAATTTGGAGGAAAGCATTAGGCAGTACATGAGATAGCAGACTCTGTGAGAATTGGTGAGATGGAAACAATACTGTGGTGTTACTGGGCTATTAGCTATTAGCACCATGATGATAAACCACTAGTCTCTTAATCCAACACGACACAAAGTAAAAACTGAACTCAGTAGCCTGTCTGAACAACACTAGCAATAACAGCAAGAATTGGCCTACTTGTATAGTTCATGAGCAAAGATCATTCTACTACTGCACAGGCCTTGTACATAATCATGTAGCTGGGTATTTATATAAACTGACATTTTTCCTCCTTTGTGTTTAAAAATAATTCTGTTCACGTGATGCTCAAGAAGATGGGGAAGGCCTTAAAAAACACATCTAACAATTAGATGGTCGTTAAAGGCATTTTTTATTTTTATTTTTATTTTTTTAAATTTCCACTTTGGTTTGAGTTTTTTTTAAATAGCCGGTTTCAGTGACTGAAACCACAGTGTGCGTGTGGACAAAAGACATTAAAAAGTGTCCATTTCATAAGCCAGCCTCAGGTGTACGGGGGCACACACGGGGAGTTTCACAAGCCTGGTAATAAACCAGCCCCTCTGTTTGCTGATTGGATGCGGTAAAAATGTCACCACAGACAACAAGCTCAATGGGATCATCCAGACTAGCACTGTAGGGAGATGACAATCGAGTGGAATGCATAGGAAAGTTAGAATATTGTTTCACAGCAATTGGATGCCACAGTGTCACACGTCTACTTCGGAGCCAAGTTTCATAGGTCTATGTTCTGCTGATTTCAAGTTAACTTCAGCTACAGTTGCATAGGCTACCCCAGGTTCAGATCCAAGACATCATTTGGAGATACGAAAAGACTATTTGGCTGAAATGGCTCAGCATTATAAATACTGATTGACATTGTAAATACTGAATGTTATTATACTTGCTACCTAGCATCAGATGCTTCTCCAGCTGTCATGGTCCTTACCTTTTTCTGCAGGCCTATCCATTTCATTTTCCTTCATTCATCCATTTTTTTTTCTACCAGTCACTAATCCAATTATTTCATCTTGTCATCTATATCTTTGGTGTAATTCCCATAGATACACAATGAAACAACAAAAATCACCATGAACATGAACCACTGACACTGTGGTAGTAGGCCATGATTGCTCTGTCGCCATTTTGAACTAAGCGTTATGCTACACTAATTGTACTGTACAACTTGTGTAATTGCAACGTTGAATAAATCCGTTAGGTGGCACTGTACTCCCAGATATGTGTACAGCCTTACAAAACAAGGCGTGTCGATTGGTTTATCATGGGGAGGTGCATCAAAAAACCGCTAGGGGGAGGCAAAAGTCCATAATCATCATCATTCCGAACTGTAAACTAATCCGTTTATTCACAGTTTAGAGACATCTTTCTGTGGCTACAGGGTGTACTGGAATGACAAATTTCCCTTATAACACATACCAAAATAATGCATTGGAAGACACTGGATGAAAGGCAACATTTTTGAGAGACAAATAGCAAGGAAAGTTGCAGTCATTTTATATAATACACTGCGATTGCTTATCGTGTTAAAAAGAATCTATTATTTTATCTTCATAGGATGTATTTTTAAACGCTCATTCGCGAACGCACATGCGAATGAACAAGTTCGTTATAAACATCAAGTGGTCAAAAAGCGATAGCTAAATATCTCCCCCCAAAACAGACATGTTATAGGACAGTCATCAAAAAAATCTAAGACGACCCAGAACTTTGAAAATTATGTTCTTCAGAAAACCAAATTTTAAAAAATATATATAAATATACAGACATATATTCTAGGCTATCTATTATATGTCGAGTTATTGCAAAGTTATTGCGCCAAGATATTTGAAATAGATTACATTGTTGGCTTAGGCTAAATATTTAATTGTATGATTAACATATTAATTAGGCATACTACAATTAAAACGCTATTGATAAATATTTCTACAATCAGACATTGAAGACCGGATATTCTTCACATACCGGCACATAAGATTTCTTTTAATGTAAATGTCAAAAGGCACGAAGGCTTTCTTGTTCAGTGAAAATCTAGTATAATTTGAGAAAGACCTATATCATTAGCGTACATCTGTAAAACCAACCACGAAAAAAAGACATGCACAGACATATCTTGCTTTAAAAATGTACAGCCTAATCAATGGTGTGACGATTATTTAAGCGCATGGGAAATTATCAGTGGCAATAAAGAAATTCTGTCTTACAAACAAACGTGAAAAAAACATTTTGTACAATTTGTACTAAACAAGATGAGGAAACGGTTGTGAGGTTTGTGTCTGATAGTTTCTGAACTGGTCTTATCTTTCCCGCGAGTTTAAAAACAATCATTCCAAAGATTTAATAGCCTATGTAAAGTGTTGTTTACAATTTAGGCAGGCTAAATGTGGATTTCAATACAGGTATGTTTTGTAGCCTAGACATAGGTTACATCCACCTAGAACCTAGCCAGATATGCCGCTCACAAGACGTGTCAACACTGGCATATGAGCTATAGATTATATTTATGGCTTTGTAAATATTGCCTAAAAGAAATATTTCTGAAAACTGTTGTGACTTGTTTTCTAACAGTGACCTCTGATCAGGTAAGACTGAAACGTCAAAAGTGTATCAACAAATTCAAAACAGATATAAATATGAATTCAATGAATTCAATTAGACTTCAAAATTAATTATTCTATCCATTCACCCTTCAGTGATCATTCTTCAGGTTGGACATTGATTTTTTTTAAAAATCAGACTATTTGTTAAAATGCTATTTGTGGAACTGATTTTTGAAACAGAATCTACTGTAGTTTACTATCTGGTAAAGGCATCATGTCAAAAAGATATACGGTGTGTATTCGACAGTGGTGTGTGGTGTTTTATTTGTGATTGTCAGAAAGCTCATTAAACTTCTGATGAGTTTTTGTTTACATAGCAGGTGGACAATGACGTCACGTGGTGTCGAAGTGCTCCAAAAAATAACAATATCCAACTCCGCGTAAGTGCTTCCCCTGCGTCTGCATTCTAATAAGCTAGTCCCAAATACTTCGCGGAACACATCTTGATGTATTGAATCGTAATGCAAAAACAAGCTACTTCTTGGCATTGCGCGTCATGCGAGAGCATTCTAGCAGGACGGAGTGTACTGCTGTTTCTGTTGCGTGAGTAATAACAGCAGCACACTGACTGAAGACAGCAGCACGGCTACGCGGGCATCTCCGAGCGGAGGAATATCGCAGCTTTTATTTACTCAGCGCCTTGTTGTTCATTTTTCTACTTTATGATTAACTCGTACCTTCACATGCGAAGCTTGCATAACTGTGCAACCACATAGACTCCTAAATTTCTTCTTGCCCGCGTTGTTGACGGAGGCAGAAAGCTACTAGTCTGTTTTTGGTAAGTTTTTTTTTCTTCTACACTTCACTATTAATCTCTCTTCACCCGTTGAGTTTCACTTCACAACTCGTTATCGATAGGTGGGCTGCCGTCTCCAGGACTTCTGATACGGGAAAAGGCTGGTCGAAAGATAGCATTTTAGTTGCTTTGGGGTTAGCTTACTGAACTCTGGCGTTGTTGTCGACACAATAGTCGCTGTGCGATAGTTTGTTGCTAGTAAGGTCCCTCCAGCCCAGCAGCAGCAGCCCCGGCGTGGGTCAGTGAAGAGTCAACGGGGAGTAGAGGCATAGCCACTTTTAAGATGACCAAAGACTCTTTGATGCTACCGGACAGACTTTTCTCCTTTGCGCAACGGGGCTTAAAGTTGATATATTGTTGTTTATGTACAAACTATATCTGTGTCAGCACGTATAGATTGTCACAAGTAACACAATTCTATTTTGACCTCTTAATCATTCATTGACGTATTTACTCTTAGTCCCCAGCTGAATACATTAGATCAACATGTGGCTTTTTTGCCTTTGATCTTTAGACTGTATGTTTGATGACTATTTTTTAAAAAGGCTACTTTTGTTATTGTTTATTTCTCGCGACCACGCAATGTGAAATCTTTGAAAAATGTATAACATACAAGTTTTAAGAAAAAATACTTGGTGTCCTACGATCTTGTAAATATGAATTGTTACTGATGTCTTCTATATGATTCTTTCTGAACACAATTTTCGTGAAAAGGTCATATTGCATATTTGTGTCAATTGACTGAGCTACCTGCTTTGCCTGAAGTGTTTGATAATTTTGCCATGCATGTTCAATTCAACTCAATTTGCATATCATTCATGCATTATTTTTTTTCCTGATAATTCCTAAGCATTTGTGTATTGACCAAATTTCAAATTAATTGAGTACAGGCAATTTGTATAATTTAAAGTTGTTTTATCTGCCATGCGAAATATGTTCACATACATATTGAGTTTTGTATCACATAGTATTATTAATTATTGTATAACCATACTATCAATAAGCGTGGATGCACAGCAATATCTTTTTTGTTTGTTTGTTTTTGCCTTAATTGTTTAGCAATGCCTGCCATCTTACCGTGTTCTTGCAGCCTCTTGTCCATAATGTGTCGTCCGTGAGGCTGTGTTAATTGTACATTAGATGTGAGAGGCAGATAGTGTTGAGAGCTGAAGTGTACATTGGAGACTAGCTCTGTCTGGCCTCAGAATATTACAGCCCTTTAGCCTCGTCTGTTCGGATTGAGCAAGGCTGAGAAGAAATCAATCAGTGAGGTTTTTTTTTTTTTTTTTTTTAAGCGTTAACAAAGTGCCCCCCTCCCCCCACACACACACTCCTTCAACACCACCCTTTACCCCCTACCTCTGCCCTAACCATCACCACCAACTCCAACACCCCCTACCTACTGTGACCCGAGCCTAGTTTATGACCCTGCATTAAAACAGGCACACCTCTGTGTGCTGCTGGCAGCTGCACAGGTGAAATGCAGGTGTGCCACCCCCCCTTTCACCACCACCACCACCTCCACCCTGACCCCCTCTACTGCCACCACAACGCCCTCCACCACCACCACCTCATCACTCAACACGGCGGTGCTCCTCAAAGCAGGGGCTAATAATGCTCAGCCGTTAAAAAAGAAAGGAGGGAAAAAAAAAAGTCGTTCTGGGGCACTCGGTGCGGCCTGGGACGAGTACATTCTCAAAGCCTGCTGCTGTGCCCAGGCCGAGCCTTTGTCACTCCTATACACACACACACACATGCACACGCACAAATACATACAAACATACACACACACACACTCGCTGTATCCCCCCATCACCAGGTGATTTTAATTAGCCTGACTCTGACCGTTCGACTCTTAGTTTGGAGTGAAGGGGTGATTATGGCTGGGTGAGTGGATTGGTGTTAGGGGCGGAGGGGGGGGTTCCTGCCCTTACATGCCTGTCTCCCACAGACAAATGACAGCTGACCTCTGTGACACCTAGCCCCCCTCTGCACACACACACACACACACACCAGCACACCAGCCTGGGGTCAACAAAGCCTCAGACATACATTCATCTGAGTGGAGATGCATTTATCATAGACTCGAGGGTTGTGTGTGTATGTGTGTACATGTGTATTTCTTTGTGTGTGTGTGAGAGGCGAGTAGGTAGGTATGTGCGTTTCATTATGGTAATAGCAAAATGAACACTCTCCTGAGGATTGATGTGTGTGCATTGTCACAAGTTGCCACCATTTATCCATATCTGACTCATGTTAAAGTGAGACGGCAATGGAGGTGCCTATGTCTCCGTCACTACAGCCTGTAGGGGTTGGGGGTTGAGGGTTTGGGAGGGCAGGTTAATGGGCACTTCCATATTGATTTTTGAGCCTCTCATAGTGACGCTGCTCTGCTACATTACCTCTCGCTGTGGCTCTTAAATATGCACACATGCAAATAGCCGCCATGCATCAGTCTAAAGAGGCAACTGTCGCGGCTGGAGAGGGAGCGGGAGCGAGAGCGGGAGCGAGAGAAAGCATGGGGCATACGAGAGGGAAGCTCCTGACTCCTTTCTCGTTCGCTTGCTTGTCTGCTCTTTGCGATCTCTGGGGTGAGGTGCCCTGCGATTCGTCAGGTTTTATAAATAGCTGATGTTTTTTTTTTCTTTTTCTTTTTTTCTTTTTCTTTTTTTTTGGCTCATTGTTTTTGAAAAGTTCAAGTAAACTCGGCTTTCACCCTCTGCCATCTTGATTGCCCTCGAAGCCTGAGAAGACGGTTTTAAATAAAACAACTGCTCACTTGCGCAGCCCCCACGGAGGCGATCGGCTATTTTGGAAAGGAGGGTCGAAAAAAGACTAAAGGAGTGAAGGCTTTTGGGGGTGGTTGAAAGAAGAAGGGGAAAAAAAAACAAAGGCCCAGAACGTGCTGGTCGGAGAAAAATGTCGAGCGCTAACCTCGTCGTAGCAACGCACACAGACAGGGGAAAAAGGTGCCGTCGAGCCTTAATGGCAATTATAGCGGGGCGAAAAAAAAAAATGCTTTCTGTTTTTATCCACTTTAACTTCCTCCCCAGGTTGCCATGACAACCCTCCATGCAAGTTAAGGCAACTAGAGGTGATCAAGTCGCCTTTATTTTTTTTTTCTTGTTTCTCTCTTCCTTCATTTTTTTCTTTTCTCTCTCTTTTTTTTACCCCTCCCTCTTTGCCACCTCTCCCCCATAACCCTCTCCTTGTCCTCCCCTCCCCTCCCTTTGCCTCCTCAAGAATGGAATTTGTGTTGACAGTTTTGGCCTTTCCTGGCACTTTCAGGCCGCGTGAGAGTATTTGTTTACGGGGATCATATGCTGCTAGCTGTCAGCCCAGGAGAGATTGACTCGCTCAGATAAAAGACTGCATTACGTGCTTAAGAGGCCCCGGCTCTCTCAGTAATTATCCCTGTCGCAGTAATGCAGTTTGGTGTTCCTCAGTCACCGAGCACTACTAAACCTCCAAGATTTTTTTCTCCTTTTTCTTTTTCCATCTTTCTTTCTGTCTCTCTTTCTCTTTCGCTCTCTCCCTATTTTTTTGTAAGTTATGCTCTGGGTCACTCTCTAATCCTGGTTTTTGCTCCAGGGTTGACTAAGGAGCAAACGGTGTGACTTTTGGCTGGGAAAAAAGGCCTGTGTTTTTGTTCATGTTTTTTTTTTTTTTTTTTCCTCCACAGGGGTGCGGTCAGTGGAGTTGGGATTAGATGTGGGGTGCTAAGCTTGGGCGCAGTGGAAGATGACCGGTGCCCAACTGTTTTGAATATATATATATATATATATATATTATTTTTTTTTTAAATGTAAAAATAAAATGACGGCGACAGTGTCCCTAGAGAGGTTAGCCGTTTATTTTCAGGGGGACCCCTCGTTACTCGGTTACTTCATCAGTGAGGTTTTAAGGAAATGAACTCAAGCGCACAGGCCCTCTCAGTGGTCGTAAACACACGCTGGACACGGAGGTTCATATCCCCTTGGCTGGTACTCCTTGTGTTGTTTTAGGATGCGTTCCTCTCGCTCTCTCAACAGATGCCATTTAACAACGCTCGGTTGAGCTTCAGGTTTTTGTCCATCGCCCAAACCTCCATCTTGAGGAGCCCAACTCAACTCCTCAGCCTCCTCTGTGACTGTGTGAGGCTGGTACCCACGGCACTGCATGTTTATTGTCTCATCTTCCCTAACATAATTTATCTTTGAGATAAGTGACTCCCTGACACCGTGAGGGTAATGTGGAGTCATTTGTCAAACACAGGCTCTCGCTCTCGCACTCCTCTGTTTGTACCAGAATGAAAGAAAGCAATGCTTCTATCTTTCAGAAAGAGAGGAAGATGTTTAGAAAGGGAGGCATGGAAAGAGGAGGAGGAGGAGGAGGGATGGAGGGAGAAGGGTACGGAAGACTATGTCACTCTCAGGGTGCTAAAGCCCCTACCAGCACCTCCACCAGTACTACAACACACACACACACATACACATGAACACACACACACACACTCCTGAACCTCCCCCCAAATCGAAGACAAGGCAGGGTCAGTGGTGGCAACCGGCAAGGTCGCCTGACATTCGGAGCAGATCACCCTAAGGGCTAGTGACCACTCTAAACAGTGACCTGCACAGCAGAGAAAGAGAGAGAGAGAAGAGAGAGAAAGAAAGAGAAGCAGGGAGGGGATTGGGGTTTAGTCATGACCTTTTTGATAAATCTTGACTTTGCAGTTTTGATTGCTATGTGTATATGTTATGTTACACTGATTTGCACCACTTGGAGTTATTACATTATTCTGCCTTTGAGGGAAAGAAAAAAATCCAGTATATCGATGTGTTAGTGAATGAGTCAGCACCTGAGCTAAATTAGAGCTACATGGAGTCCTTTGCCATGACAAGTGGTGGCCTGATTGGAGTTTGTTATGGTTCATAAAAAATGTATTTTAATGGAACCATACGGTTAGGCTTAAATAAAATCATAAAAAAAGCACTGGTTTGACACATGTCAGTCTTCTGTGAAATGTACTGTGTATTAGGCTTCCCATACTGACCTTGGTTTCTTCTGTCTCTCTGAGGACAGGGTTGTTTTGCAGACAGTGTGAGAACACACAAACACACACACACACACGCACACACACACACACATACACACAAAGAGCATGGGGAAAAATCTGTTTATTTTCAACATGTTGTGTAAAACAGGAGGCAAAACACACATACAGGCTTTGTGAGGCTAACGTCTCCTGACAAGCACATTAGGCTGCAGAAAGAGCAGCAGGCTCGGGGCTGCAGGCATATGGAGCCGCCTTCTGCCCCCCCAGCCCCTTTACAAACACACATACACACACACACACTCACACACCACACACAACACACACAAACACACACACACACACAGGCAGGGTCATGGCCATCTCAGGTTTGTCCCCGCCCCATAAACACACACACATACACACACACACACACACACACACACACACATACACACACACATACCCACCCCAGGCCCTCAACCCCCCTCCTTTCTCTAAATACAAACAGGGCAAAGCAACAACAAGGAGAAAGGCGATGCTGTCTTTCGAAAGGAGGGCAAAAGAGCAATCTGCCACTGACTTTTGAGTTTGCACTCCATAGTGGCTTGAAACAGGGACGCGTCAGTGACGTGAACCTGTGGGCACAGCTCAGCGCTCCACGAGTGAACTGACGACACACACATTAGCTAACGTCAATGGCTCTTTTTGAGTTGTCAGGTTTATCTCAGCTGGTTCAGTCTTTCATTTGTAAAGAATATTAAGGAAGCCAACAACAGACCAAATAGTCGGTCATTTGTGTTTCAATGGTTAGGGTGTTTGCTTTTATTAGGTAGTGGGAAAGAGTATTACTGTAACATCTAAGCTGCTTCTAGAGAGTATACAGGGAAGTTAGTCCATTTACTCACATTGAAATAAAAGATGACCTGTGTGAAATTGATGATTTACAACCAGGCCAGACATGTGCGAGTATGCCCCCTCTTACGCTGAAAATCCTCCCTAACAAGAGACCCCTTTCCTTTTCGAATGGTATTGGGACCAATGCTGGAATGCAGATGATCAGGCAGCAGAGTTCCCATATGTGTGTGTGTGTGTGTGTCTCTATGTGTGTGTGTGTGTCTGTGTCTCATTGACTAGGACCATGCAGATTCTAGAGCAGAGGAAACTGGTGAACGTTGAACTTTACACCCTTTTCCCTCTTTCCGTTCTCTTCTTCCTTCTCTCTCTCAAGTGTAGTCTTTTTCTCTTTCTCTGTCTTGGTCCTTCAGTCTCTCTAAAACTGTCCTCATCTCTCACTTGTTCCCCACTGTATGTTTCCCCTTCTTTATCTCTCTTTCCTCTTTCCATCTTTCACTCCCTTGCTTGCTCTTTCCCTCCCTCACTCTCTCTCTCTCTCCCCCCTCCCACCCTTTGCTCCCAGAGCCATTTAGAGCATATGGGCACAGGAACACAATGGTTTATTTTTATGATATTTGATGAGTGGTTTTTAATTTAGATTGTCACTTCTGGCAACCTGCAGCACAGATGGTGGAGACTTGAGTACCCATCCGAGCCTAAATACCTTCAGGCTGCTGTTGCTAATAAACTTTCTTTTTTTTTCTTTTCTCTCTCTCTTTCATTCTCTTTCTTTCCCTCTTCTAAACAGTAATTTATTTATTTTCCTCCCATCTCCCAAATCGGTTTAGGTCAAGAGGAGTTAAACCTGTTACAGCACCTGTTTCTGCATATGTAAATCTGTTGTTTTGTCATTTCATTAAACAGAAAAAAAATGCCACAGTCCCTCGTGGTTGCAAATGGGACTGGCACCCAGCCCACTTGGCAAGGAGAGGAGAGAGAGAATGAAAGAGAGAGGGAGTGAGAAAGATTGGGAAAGAGGGGGGAAAGGGGGGATGGGGGTGGGATTGTCGACAACTGTGGTTAGCGCGGCACTACAGCCTAGAGGATGCCACTGCTGCTTGCTGATCTGTGTGTTTGTGTTTGTGTTTGTGTGTGTGTGTGTGTGTGTGTTCATATGTGTATATGTTTTTGTAAATTATGTCGTCCTTTTGTGGCTTCTACCAACTACTTTCCTTAATTTCTCTCTCTTTCCATCACTCACTTACTTTCTCTCTCTCTCTCACTCTCTCTCACTCTCTCCATCTCCCTATCTATCTCTCTCTCTTTCTCTCTCTCTATCACAATCACATTCCCTCTCTCTGAAAAAACAAAAGATAATCTTGAGGTAGGACATGCCCTGGAGACATTGACTGGCACACAAGTGGCTGCCACACGCCACACACACCTCTGCTCATACCCATAACCGCCCGACCCCCTTACCCCTCACCCCTCTGGCCCTCCCCCCTCCAACCCGCTTGCCACATGTGTGCGGAACCCGTCTACAGACGACACAGGGCTCCAGGGCTGATTGGTGCTGGTTAAACTCCCCATCATGAGTGCACGGTGGGGTCTTAACACAAACCAGAGAGCGCATGAGACATTTCACTGCCCTGTCTGTTATGTATATACAACCCATATGTAAATATGTACGCTGTGTGTGTGTATGTGTGTGTGCACGCGTGTGTTGTGTTTTGTGTCGTGTGTGTGTGTCTGCGTGTGTGCATGTGTGCGTGTGTGCGTGTGTGTGTGTGTGTGTGTGCGTGCGTGAGTGCGAGTGTGTGTGAGCTAGAGAATGAGCAGTAAGTAAACATAACCTTCTTCGATAACTGTCGTCCCTGGATCAGATCTGGCACACATCAAAACCCGGCCCTTGCCAAAGCGAGACGCTTTGTGCACCCCCCCCCCCAAACCCCTCCTCTCAGTTATGGGATTTGGGTTGTAATCCTATCCCTATAAGCAGGATGCAACAAATACACCATGAAATGAAGAGACCACCCCCCCCCCACCCCCACCCCTTTAAATTTCACTCCTGAAGCTTTGAAGATTACAGTTGTTGTGTGGGATCTCGAGGAAAGCACTATCCACTTGAGTCTGTAGTATGGCGCTTGCTCATAAACTGTGTGTGCTGTGGAAGAGATCGGCATGCTCACAGACACATTTACACAAACACACTCTCAATCACATACACTTGTGTGTAGGAACACTTAAATGCACAAAAACACACATGTGTTTAGTCATACTTGTGCATACACACTGACACTTAAACACCCCCCCCCACACACACACACAACACACACACACACATACACACATACACATACTGAAACCTCCACCCCTCACATATATATATATACAAAAATGCAGTACATATACACATAGACATAAATGCACACCCTCATACTCACACTCCCACATACACACACACACTCACACAGAAATACACACATACACACACTGAAACCTCCACCCCCCACATATATATACAAAAACGCAGTACATATACACATACACGTAAATACACACCCTCGTACTCACATACCCATACTCTTACACACACATAAGTACACACACAGTCCTGCACATGCTCAAAGAAGCACTCCTGTAAATCTCAACTCGGCTCGCCTTAGGTACAGTAGAGCACAGTGTTCATGTTGTGGTATTTTCTCATGGCCATAATTCATTAGAGGGAAAGGCAGTAGTAGTGGCTGTTTCGGCAGCCTACAGAACCCCCCCCCCCCCCAAATACACACACACACACACACACACACATACACACATGCCCTCGAGGCCCGTGGGAATATGTACTGTCATGTCACAGCTCATCCAGTCTTACCTGAGCTCCCAGCGTTTACCCAGATCTCACCTCTTGACGGCCCTGTCTACTCCGCCCCGTGTCAGTCATACCTGTCTCCCCAGCCGGACTGTGAGGAAGGGAGGAAGGGAGGGCCCTTGTCCCATGCAGCACCTCTGATTTAAGTGGTTTTTTTTTTGTTGTTTTTTGTCCTCCTTATTTGTCCCTCTCACCTCGTCAACCACCTCTCCAGTGCTTCCTTTCATTCTCTCCCTCTGTTCATTTATCTCTTTCCGCTCTCTTTCTCGCTAACACCTTCTGTCTGACTTTGTGTCGATCTCTCGCCTTCTCTCTCTCTCTCTCTCTCTCTCTCTCTCTCTCTCTCTCTCTGTCTGTCTTGCTCTGTCTTTCCATCTATCTCTTTCTCTCTGTGTCTCTGTCAGTCTCTACGTTTTAGCCCCCTAACACACCCCCTTCTAATATGGAAGTTCATTAGAGATGTGCCTTTGATGGGTAGTCTCTCTTTTTCCACCGGACTCCTTTCTCAAATACCTTGATGTAGGAGCTTAAGAAGCCATTGTGTAGTAAGCCCTCCTTTTGATGCCACTTATTTAGATCTGCATAGTAAATCAAGGCCAGTAAATAAGCAGGCAGCAGATGGAGCCAAGAAGATAAGTCCCGGACGAACAATCACATTTGTATTTTGTTATGATGTTGACAGCGGCTAAAATTCACTAATCTAGCGCCACTGATCTGCATTTCAAAGAAATCTCATTTAGCAGCGGGGGAAGGATAAAGTTCTTTTCATTGTGTCGCTTTCGCTGCATTCTTCGCTAATTTATCTGCGGGCAGATTTAAACGTGCGCGCAGGCTTTCTCGGGGGCTAGCGAGTGGCACGCATGATGCAGAAGGGGGTCTTAAATACAGAGAAAGCGGCGGACGTCTAGACTGTGAACCGGGGGTAATTACACGTCCGTCGATGAATAGACGGAGCTTGAAGACTCATCTTTGTTCGGGGGGCCTGAATTGCACGCCTCGCTCAGATAAGAGCGCGTTTGGCCCCCGAGCAAGGGGAGGGGGAGACATGGCATTGACTTTCCATAGCAAGCTAGCCCTGTAACAGAGGCATGGTATTTACTTTAAAGATAAAATTATTGTGTACAGTAATCTGACTTGTTAGCATAATGTCTTCTTTCATCGTTCCCCTTTACTTGTGCCACTGTTGAGGCTGTGGAGGTATTTCTGTGCTCGATTTGAAATAGTTTATCTAGACTTACTGCCGCATTTCATGTAAATATCAGGGTCCTGTATTATTAAGGTCCTTCTGCGTGTGAAAGCAGAGTGTGTATAATTTGATAGCATTTAG
>PYXC01002464.1:1632500-1637500 GCA_015244755.2 Tenualosa ilisha | reverse complement strand
GACACTATTCAGCAGTGACAAACAATTAGGCGCACTTTGCTGAAGTACCTTTTTTACTTAGTGTTGACATGTTCAGTGTTCCCACAGCATCTGTTTAGGAATTATAAATACACTCAACTCATCTTGTCCTAATGACACTAACGTGCTGCTGATTCCCTTAAATATTACTATCTTGTGCTCACCAGAGACATGGGTCTTTAGAAAGTGTAGCGCAACGTGGCAAAGGTTTGCAGTTCGCAGTACTATCCACCGCTGTCCAAGGCAGTTGTGACAATAACACAAGCCTTTAAGTCACCAAGTCAGAGAGAAATGAGCACCAAGAGTGTAAGCGCAAGAAAAGATGGCTCGTTGATTATGTGTCAGAGGTGACCTTTGTTGCTAACGCAGCTCATCTCGTTGCTGCCGAGGACACCTGAGCATTGTGAGCAAGAGTTGATGGCAACAGTAATGGGTGAATGCATAGCGACGCAGTCGTGGTTTATGAGAGGATAGCATCAGGGAGCACATTTTTTGAGGCTGGATCGTTATGCGTGATGCCAAAAGGGATGGTGTGAGCGAATGTGTTTTATACTCTCAGGGAGAAAAGTGTAGTTTAAGGTTTGCCATTTAGTTAGTTACTCATTTCCGCTTTCGTCGTGAATGAAAATGGCCTTCTTGGGGTTTGCAGTGTCATTCTCATGTGTTTGAATTAAACATGTGGCCCAAAATTTCTGTTCGAGGAAACTTTGAAAGAGAGGAGAGGGAGAGAGAGAGGAAAAAAAGTGATTTCAGCTCAGATCTCACAGGCAACGATAATGGACAACTCTCCATTTGGTCGATTAAACTTCTGCCTGGCAAGTTTTTATTATTTTTTTTTCACGAATGCCCAGCTCGGGTTCCGAGGGGGAACTGGTGCTTAATATCCATATTCTGCCTGCCGGTTTTTGCCTTTGAGGTGCAGATATGATTAAAGTGAGGCTTGAGTGGTGAGGTTGGGTGGCGAGGCTCTGGGCTGCGGCCGATATCCCAAGAGCCACTGCCTCACAGGGTTGAGCAGACGCGCACCCACTCCCTCCACACCCCCACCCCCACCCCCACCCCCTACCCTGCTCGCTCTTTTTCCACCTAAAAGAGATTTGAATATTAGTTTTTAATTTGTCGAGTATCCAGTTAAATCTTCAAAGATGAACTCTTAAAGCATATCTGTCCGGGAACAGAAGTCCTCTAATCATCTGGACAAAAAAAAAAAGTGCAGAACGCCCTAACTTTGCCCCCCCAAAAAATGTACACACGTTCGGGAAAAATCTACAGCAATTAAGCCTATCTCGGCAAGTTTGAAGACGACCGGCCCGGATGGCCAGCTTTTCTCGCTCTCCCCCCTTTGAAATTGATTTCTTGTTCTATCACGAGTGACTGCCATTTCCGCGCCCCCCCCCTTCAAATGGGATTTTTTTTTTTCTTTCTCCCTGGCTGAGAATCCTTTCCCTCCCTGGAGTGGTATGAGCGTGTAACCTCCGTGGGTCTTTACCCTGGACGGCACAGACATCGGGAATGGGAGATACCAAAGCTCCCTCCAGCTCTCTTCCCCAATTGGCAGGTTCCCCTTTGTTAAACTGATTTGGGATTGGGGAGAAGGTGCAGTGGGATGCAGCCGAGGGGGTATTGGTGGTGGTTGGGGGTGCTGGGGGAGTGGTGGTATATGGGGGTGGGTGTCCTAATCTTTATCCACCATTAACCCTTTTGCTCAGTGGGTGCCTAGGATCAGGTCATTGGTCAATCCCCTTTTCACAACTGGCAGGAATATTTTAAAGTTAAGCCTTTTCAACCGAAAAGTCCTAGTCATCAAAGGTTCACTTTTTTTCCCATTTGCCTCCCCCTTTGCCTCCTCCTTTCTGCTTTCACTTCCAGGCCATGGGTCTCTCTCTCTCTCTCTCTCTCTCTCCCTCTCCCTCTCTCTCACACACACACACACACACTCTAATGCTCTCTCTGATTTGAAAACTTCTCTCTTTTTCTCTTTCTGCTTCAGTGTTTTGTCTTGGCATTATTTCTTTTTGGAAGTGCACCAAGTTTCCATATTTCTGCTCAACTCCGTTTGGCTAAGGGCCGATAACATCACTTCTAGACTGGAGGGTGTCCCCGTGTTTTGCCCTTTGGTGGAGCTACATCACACATCATACCACTCAGAAGTTTCTCTTTCTCTCTCTTTCTCTCTCTCTGTCTCTCTGTCTCTCTCTCTTTATCTCTCTTTCTTTTGCCTAAATTGCGCTTGTCCTCGATTTTGAAGAAAATAAAGAAAATGCATAGCATGAAATTCCTTAACACACTTAAACAGCCTTTTGACCTTCTCCAGTTCAGCACATTTATCAACACACAAATTTGGTGAGGGATTAGCTCTGTCATGTGTTTGCTCAGTGGCGCCTATCTTAAGCCTTTACGTAGGAGCTCAAAGGAAATGAATGCAAGCAGAGTGGGGAGGGAGGTAAAGAGATAGACAGATAGACAGACAGACAGACAGATATACATACATACATGTATGGAAGGAGATCAAGAGAGACTCAGAGAAAAGGTGAAAAAGTGAAAGAGAAGAAAATTTGTGGAGTTGTCATGGGAAATGTGTGCGTGTGTTTGTGTGTGTGTGTATGTATATGAGTGAATATCTGAAAAAAATAAGGAAAAAGAAGATTAAGAAGAGGGTCAGAGTCCAACAGAGAGGAAAAAAGAAAGAGAAAGATGGACAGTGCAAGAGAGAGAGAAAAAGAAAGAAAAAAGAAGGGGGACAGAGTGCGACAGACAGAGAGAGAGAGAGAAACTGGACAGTTGGTGCGCGAGTAGAGTTACTGAGTGGTGGAGACTGGGGACGGAGCTGCCAGGCCCTGATGGAGGAGACAGGCTGACTCAATGAGGTTATTGATCCACCAGGGGAGCTATGCTAATCAGTAGGTCCCGAATGAGCTGCTGTGTCGCGGCCAAGTGTCCTTCACGGAGAGAGACGGCAGCCACCCCAGACAGGGCCATTCTCACACATCTCTCTATAGCACGCTACACCATTATGGCCCATCATTCACATACACACACACACACACAGACAGATATGTGTGCCTTTCTTCACGCACCCATCCACCTTACCTTGTCTAGTCAAAAATATTTTGTGACATTCCCATAATGAGAAGCCACTGGGACTCTGGGGTCATTCCGAACATACTGGCCGTTAATTGGGGGAATTGTCGGGAAAAGAGCGTGCGGATGGACTGGTGGAATGTGTCCAAAACGCGCCCCGAGATTATTGTGAAACCGAACCGGGCCACGGAAAAAGGCAATGACATCAGAGGCGCGTGACACGAACGTGAACCCGTTATTTCAGGTGGGTGGAATTAGACAGACGAGCGCTCCAAGTCACAGGTGATCATGTCCAATGAATTGGTCTCACATGGGGGGTTGGAAGGTTTTTCTTTTTGAGGGGTGAGGGGGGGTCTTTTGTAGTGTCTAGCACTGATTACCTACACACCCCTGAGTAGTTTGTTCCAAAGTTGAGCGTTGAGGGGTGCAGTGTTGGCGTGCTGAGCGGGAGTGGAGTCGTGAGGAGTGGAGTGGAGGAGAGAAGAGATCTCCAGACTTTTACACAAAGAGGGAGAGACAGCCCTGGCTGAGCTCCAGAAGCTGTTTGGCAGCTTAATCACAGCTGTCTCTCAACGACAGGGGAATCTCTCTAATTGCGGCACAGGGTTAAATAGGAAAAACTGGAGGCTAAATCAATCAGTTAAACTAATGAGCAAAATAAACAAACAAACAGGCAGGTCAATAATAAATAAATAAATATGCATATGAACAATCTGGGTGTGTCAAATGTTCAAGGTGACTTTTTAAATTAGATACAGCTTTCATTTGGTGCTAATTCAGTACAGTAACTGTCTGATGAGTCTGTATCTTGGACATAAGGAGCCACTAATACTACGAATCATTCATAAAATGTAGTGGAAATTAAGTCAGAAATGAAAACATTAGTAGCAGTTGGCTTCTTAGAAACATTGATTTTCTTTTTTTAATGCTTTGAAGCAACTGAGTCTGAAGGATTTTGGCCTCCCGTTGAGTTTTAAGTCACCCAGATTATAGGAATAATTGGTCACAAAGAAGGTTCATATAAATGTAAATTAGATTAAATTAGTTGAGACTCCTTTTTTTGTATTCTGTCTGAGCATGGCAGAGTTGCAGTAAATCTCAATGTATTTTACAACTGCTCCTAATCTTTATTATGCGTTGAGTGCAAATACTTGCATATTCTTTTTCTCTGTTATATTCTGTCTTTTTATATATATAAAGCGCCCTACACCCTCTAAGCCTTTGATACTACGCTTGACAAAAAAAAAAGACTACTCTTTTCCTTTTGACTGCCTGAAGTCAAGACACAGCCACTGAAACGCTTTTACTACAAAGGCAACATGCCAGCTGCTTTGTACCTCCTGATCATTTGATCGAGGTTTTGAAATGTGATACGGAGGGAAGAAAATACAGCGAGACACAGGCGTGGAATTTGGCTTCCCATCCGCCAGTGCAAGCCTGCACCTCCACGCGGCTTTAGAGCTAGCTAGCGACCGCCGCCGTTGATAAAAATGGATTGTCTTGGTTACTCAGTAGGAAGGCATCTTTTTTTTTTATGCACTTTACACGGTTATATCCATATCAGCCCTGTAGTGCATCTCTCTCTCTCTCCCTCTCTCTCTTTTTCTCTCTTGCACACACACACTTATATGTGAACTTGACATAAATGTATGTGTGTGTTTGTGGGTATGTTTGTTTGTTCAAACACACAGATGAACTAATGAACACACTTATTAGTACCTGTATTACATATATGTGTGTGTGTGTGTGTGAGTGTGTGTATGTGCGTGCGTGCTTGCATGCATGTGGACTTGCCCATATGTGTGCAGATACACTTGAGTGGACAAACTTGGCAGGTTGACCAGGCAAGTTGCTCTTAGGATGGTCTGAGTATGATAACCCCTCATTAGACACGCTTCAGG
>PYXC01002464.1:1625000-1627500 GCA_015244755.2 Tenualosa ilisha | reverse complement strand
CCTGTGTATAGTGTTTCACAGATCAATAGATACTATGTGTGTGTGTGTGTGTGTGTGTGTGTGTGTGTGTGTGTGTGTTCTGGAGGGACGAATTAAATACTTCAGAGCACTGGAAAGGAGACTCATCCTGTGATGCACAGTGGCAAAGCACTGGATCGTTTTATTTGTATAATTATCCCGTTTTTTTTATTTATGTTTAATTAAATGCAAATGTTCTCTGTGCGCCATTTCTCTCTCTCTCTCTCTCTCTGTCTGTCTCTGGCTCATTCGCTCAAGGACTGCCATGGGTTTGTGGTTTGACTGTCTCTGGAAGCGTCTCTAGGAAACAATAAGCAAACAGCGTAGAAGAAGGTTAACGAGTAGTGTGTTTATATGCATGTAAATGTTTGTGCTTTATGTGTGTGTTTTTGTGTTTGCATGAGTGTGTGTGTGTGTGGTGTGTGTGTGTGTGTGTGTGTGGTGTGTGAGAGAGAGAGAGAGAGCAGGAGGATGCGTACTCTTTTTTTTTTTTACTTATTATTCAGTGTTCTGTTCTGATCCATTTATTTCCATATGCTTTATCCTCCATTCTCATATAGACTAATGGGGGACATAAGTTATTCTTTTGTTTGGAGATTAATGCTTGTTGAAATAAATGTACTTTAATGCATGGAACATATGAATGCAAAGGCTGGTTGGGTCAAAATGTGAAGCACAAGCAGATATCCCTCCCACCCAGTGCAGACACAATACTAACAGTCTGTCCTCCACTGGATGCCCACCAGTACACTAATATGAACTTATCATTCCTCAGTATGACAGGCTGATGGAGTCCTTTGAACTTAAAACAACCTCACAATGCGCACATACCACACACACACACACACACACACACACGCACACACATGCAGGTAGGTGCACCCACACTTACACAACTGACAAGCACACACCAGTTCTACTCATTCACCTTTTGCAAGAGAAAAGAGGAGTTCACAATCAATCGTGAAACTTGTCTGGAGCGCAGCACTGATTTGATCTTGGCTGTTTTGTGTTTGAAGTAGTGCTTGCTGGTGTGGGTGGTTTTCTCTTCTTTCAAAAATGTTCAGAAGATGAAACCTGCTCAGATTTTACAATTGACTTTTCTCTTTCTCTGGCTATGCAGTCTCTCTCTCTCTCTTCTCTCTCTGTCTCTGTCTCTCCCTATCACTTTCTCCCCTCCTTCATTCTGTTTCTTTGGTCTCTCCTTTACTCTCTTCTCCCTTTCTGGTTGTCTCTCTGTCTCTCTCTCTCTCTCTCCTTTACCTTGGTCTTGAGGAATGCTTGGATGCATCACATGATGGCACTGTTTCCTCTTCCTGCCCTCTACACACACACACACACACACACACGCACACACACACACACACATACACACTCACACATTGACACAGACACACACACACACACACACACACACACACACACACACATACACACTCACACATTGACACAGACACAGACACACACACACCACACCTTCACTTCAGCACCAGCAACAGTGGCTCTTTTTCATGTTGGACGGGTAAACTTCAAACACACACACACAGGCCTTCTAACTCCCCCCCCCCAAAAAAAAAAAAAAGAGGCAGAAAGAAACACCCTAGATATGCACTCTCATTAGGTCCCAATGCACCTGCTTCAACACAAACCCATAGCAACTTGCAAAAAGAAAGAAAGAAAGAAGAAAGAAAGAAAGCAAAAAAAAGCAAATTGATGTGTGTCATTAATTTGATAGGCTAGTAGCTTTATTAACAAATGCTTAAATTAAAGAGGTCATTAAGGAAACAAAAGATTTAGTAATTGCATTTTACTTTCATTAAGAATCATTATCTCACCATACTCAGTGGTGTGTACCTAGTTCAGGTTGCAGAGTCTGGGAAGCATCAGTAAAGCTTAGCGTTTTCTTTTTCTTTTTTTTGTGCTTTACATGATTATTGTTATTTTGTCGAAATAGAGTACATAATCATATTTACGACATTGTTCTTGAATATTTATTTTAATTTCCTCACCTATTTACAAACCTTCACACAGCTTAATTCGTTAAGGAGCAATTACCGCTGTTTCAGCATGGAAAGCTTTTCTGAGATGACAGTTAATTGTTTTATTTTTTTCCCCATTAACACTTTAATTTGATATGTAATCACAGTGACCAAAAATAAAACTGTCTGTCTCCACTCTTTCATTACTCTGTGTGTGTTTGTGTGTGTGTGTGTGTGTGTGTGTGTGTGTGTTTTTGTGGGTGAGTGCTCCATGAGACACACTGCCGTGGCAGATTTCAAAATTCCAGGCCTCATTTTCGACACAAATTTCGTACAACGGGAATTCAGTGTCCATTCAGGCGGATAAATTAATTAAATTTGATTCCTCTGATGCTGTCAGGCGTTCCGTTGATAATTGCATCAACAAGGCGAAACACAATAAGGCTCCAAAGTGCGTCTGCCACGGCTCCTCGACCGCAGATCTGCCTCTCCACTACGCCTGT
>PYXC01002464.1:1617500-1620000 GCA_015244755.2 Tenualosa ilisha | reverse complement strand
AGGTAAAGTTTTTGTACTTGGCTGATCAAAATACCTTGATCGAAATACCTGGGATAAAATTCGAGCATTGAATTGAATCTACCCCAGCCAAACCGCACTCATTCACACGCATGAACGCAGACGCATGCACGCACGCACGCACGCACAAACACACACACACACACACACACACACACACACACACAGGGCTACTGTAAACTGAGTTCGCCTGAGCAGTGGTCTGTTTTTGCAGGGGTATTAGATGTCCTAAGGGAAAGCCCAGGTTTGTCCAGCCACTAAACAAAAGGCCCCTGTATCTCTCCCTCTCTCCCTCTCTCTCTCAGCCTCCTGTTTTTCCAATCTACACTAACAAAGAAACACACACACTCTCACACACACAGACAGAGGGAGAGAGAGAGTTAGAGAGACAGTTAGAGAGCGAGTTAGAGAGAGAGAGAGACTTTCAAGGTCTAAACCTCTGTTAAGGCTGACATCAGTAGAATACGACGTATGTATGTCATAAAATAGAAGGAGGGGGGGGGGGGGGGGTACATTCAAGCACAACTGATCAGCGCTGTGATTTATGAAATGGTACTGCTTAAGTAGTGTACAGAGGGTGGGGCTGGGGAAAGAGGGTGTGTGTGTGTGTGTGTGTGTGTGTGTGTGTGTGTTTGTGTGTGTGTGTGTGTGTGTGTTTGTTTGAGCACGTGTGCGTGAGGGGATGCTTGAGATGGAGGCTAGCCACTACAGCATGAAAGCAGAGTAAGTTAAAACAAAGACAGATTACCTAAATGTCCAGCTATGTATTTGAAGCTGTTTGTTGGGAGAGGTGAATGCAGTGTGTGTGTGTGTGTGTGTGTGTCTGTTACAGACACTGTTGGGTACTTTAAAAAAATGTAATTAAATCATAGTGCATAACCTTTTGCACTCTAACAACAACAAATATTAGTTAGGTTATTTTAAGTTTAATTAGAAAAGATAGACTTGGGAACTTTTGATCCTTTTCGCTTTCTATATACCTTTTATACTGTGTGTGTGTGTGTGTGTGTGTGGATTGTAGTCACACCATTAGACATCCTCTTATGAGGCCAGTGTTGCTTTCCACACAACGCACGCATGCACACACACACACACACACACACACACACACACACACACACACACACACACAACCACATGCACATTCTCTCCCTCACTCTCACTCTCGCACTTTCTTGTTCTCTCTCTCTCTTCCTCCCTCTCTTTCTCTCTCTCTCTCTCTCTCTTTTGCTGTTTAGCAATTAGGATGCTTTCCATCCTGCTTACAACGACAGACTTGCAGCCAAACAACACACGGCACGTGTAAACCACTTAATTACGTAGCGGGCAAAGCCTGCAACAAGCCGGTGCGAAAACGGGAAAATGTCACACCCGCGGTGGGATGGAGGACGGCGAGACTTCAGCTTAACAGCCTGCAGTCATGTGCTCTCATTAACCTTCAAAGAGGCGCCTTTTAAAAATCAACACATCAGAAGTGACTCGAGGAAATTATGTTGCTGTTATTACCCAGAAGTGTGTGTGTGTGTGTGTGTTTGTGTGTGTGTGTCTGTGTGTGTGTGTGTGTGTGGAGTGTAGCATTTTCATATTTACTGCTGTTTTTCTTTCAAAGCCACTGCATACAATTTCTTAAGCTGCGCTCGTTCAAACGTCACAGCAATTGCACACGACACACCAAAGATACAGGCCATTAGAATGAATTTGTCTTGGAATATTTACAGAGCACAGCAATTTTCTGTTTATAAATTTATCACTTTCAGAGGACCGATAATTCACAAAAAGTGTTCTTTTCCACCCCACGGCAGTCTGTGTACATCCAGGCATGTACTGGTAATGTGTGACATCCCCTGTATCATCCAAGGCAAAGTTCCTTTTATTTGACAAAGCTTTTAACTGAACATAACTTGCTGTTGAATTATAGATGGGGGGGAGGGGGCTGTTTTGCTGTTCCCGTGGAGATGGGAGATGGGCGGCATTCAGAGTATTTGTTTCCTGCGCCTCGGAACGCCGAGCGTTTGAAATGGGACCAACGTCATTAATGTATTTATTCCCTGCCCCTACCATACATCTGCCTTTTTCACACCACTAAATGCCTCCATTTCAACCATCACACACACACATACACACACACTCTTGCCCACATTTTTGCTTGCGTCCATTGGTTTTGCTTTGGGCACATCAATTCAGCAACAAACAATTACAATTCATGACCACTTCTGTTGGGCTCGAAAATCGTACATCCCATCCTGTTTTTCAATGTCATTGCTGGCGTAGATATTTTAATTTTTCTCCCCCTCGCCACTCAAATTACAGAATATGGTTTGCTTTTAAGGTAGACCAGACGCAAACTGATAAGTGGCACTTTTCGTTACCCAAAGCCCTTTTTATTGGAACTTTAATAAGTGCAGGATTATAAATTATAATGCATTCCCTATTATAATGTATTTGCTAATGTACCCTAAGATAGCTGTCTGCCTTGGCTTAA
>PYXC01002464.1:1607500-1615000 GCA_015244755.2 Tenualosa ilisha | reverse complement strand
CTCTCTCTCTCTCTCTCTCTCTCAGTCCTTTTCACTTTCATATTCTCTGTTCTATTGCTCCCTCTGTCTCTCCCTCTCTTCTCTCTTTTTGTCCTTCCTCCTTTATCCCCTCTCTCTCTCTCTCTCTCTCTCTCTCTCTCTCTCTCTCTCTCTCTCTCTCTCTCTCTGTCTCTCTCTGGTTAGCCCCGGCTGGGCAGCGTTCCACACAGTGAATTATCTCCAGATGTAGTTCCTCCTTTCCCCGCCCTTGCCGAATTAGTGGCCAGTAAAAATTAGCTCTAAATTAGCGGCGGCGCAGAGAATGGTTAAGTTTGAAATTTCCATATAATGAGTTTATTATTCTTTGGTGGGTCGCCATTTTCCTGAGTTCCTTTTCTGTTTTTATTTCCTCCCCCTGTAATCCTCCGCCCCCCCCCCCCACACACACACACACACACACACACACACACACACACACACATACACACACACACGCATACACACACACACACAGACACATCAACCCCCTCCACAGTGGAGTTGGTGTCAGCTAAAGGGTGGATATCTGTTTTTATGTATGAAGGTGTGTGGTGTGTCCATATGTGATGAATGTATCTGAGTGCACAAAAGTGTGTGTGTGTGTGTGTGTGTGAGTTGATCAGACCCCAGGCATTTGCTTCGGTGGCCTTGGCCCTGCAGTAGGAGCCAGGTCTTGCCTTACAGCAGGGGAGCGGTGAGGGTCTAATCTCAGACGATGACGACGACGACGACTCTGCTCTGCTCTCGTGTTTGACTAACACATCGCTCCTCAAACAGATCACTCACTCACCAGGGCTTCTGACGTGCTTTACACTGGCAATCAACATCTGGAACGTTTATCACTGACTCTTCAACCCATCTCTCTCTCTCTCTCTCTTTCTCTCTCTCTTTTTCCCTTTCTCTCTGTCTCTTGTCTCTTCTTCTCCATTTTAATTCAATTGCTCTTGAATGAGGCAGCTGCCTAGACATTTGTGTGTTATTTGCCAGAGTAGCACACTAATGCAAATCACAGCCTTCACAATATGATAATATCTGCTATGCAGTGGAAGTGTGTGTGTGTGTGTGTGTGTGTGTGTGTGTGCGCGCGTGCGTGTGTGTGTGTGTATGTGTTAGCAGAAAGCAGATACTTTCATCTGGTCTCCAATCTGCTCTATAATAGGTAAACTGCTGAGAAGTGTTGGAGCTTGTTTAAATTTACCCACACAGTGGTGGCTTTGATTTCATCAGGGCCGTCTCATTCAAATAACGCTTTTGAAGAACAAGCCGCACTTTTTCTCTTCTTTTTCTCTTTTTTCCCCTCTTTTTCCCCCCTTCTTCCTGGGCTCACCGAAAAGAGCCAATTTAACCTGGAGTATGTGTGGCTCTCTGCGCTCAGCGCGCCTGTTTGAAGTACCCGGTCAGCTTGACCCGTCTGGCTTCTGTCATTTCGACGCTTTTTATTTTCTCTCTCGCCTGTAATGTATACTCGAGATCCAGACACCCACGTACAAACACACACACACACACACACACACACACACACACGCACACATGCAAGCACACACACGTGCACGCACACACACACACAAGCTGCTCAGACAGACAAACACACACACACACACACACACACACACACACACACACACACACACACACACACACAAACACACACACACACACACACTCTAGCAGCAGGGAATGAGCAGACATAGGTATCATTAGACAAACAGAAGTGAGTGAGTGGGAGAGAAAGAAAGAGTGGGAGGGAAGATGGCAGAGATGGAGAGAAAGTGAGAGAGTGAAGAAAAAAAAAAGACATGAATGAGAGACAGTAAGCAAGATAGGGTTAGGGAAGAGTGTAGGAGTGAAATAAAAGAAATGTGTGTATATATATATATATATATATATATATATATATGTGTGTAGCTGGAAAGGAGAGAATGAGGCAATTGGAGAGAAGACTGTAGGGGACTGTGTGTGTGCGTGTGTGTGTATGTGTGTGTGTGGATATTTCTTGTGGCCCCCTGCTTGACTATGCTGTCTGGGTTTGTTTTCAGTAGGAGCCAGGAGGCCCCTGGGCTTGTGAGACTTGTTGATATTGAGGCGAGTAAAGGCATGCATACACACACACACACACACACACACGCACATGCACAAACACACACTCCTGGATGCATACATATGTGCACGTACACATACAGTTCATGTGTATATAATATTCACCTCCCCACACACTTAAATAAACACACATACAGACGTCACATATATAGAGAAATGTATACACTGACTGTCCTAGATGAAGTCTGAACAGACACGAATCACACACACACACACAAAAGCAGGTACATAGCCAAATACATTAAAAACACACACACACAGAGACACTCACGCAGAGCTCACGCATACTCGAAGATTAAACAATGAGACAGGCGCACACACACACACACACACGCACACACATGCACGCACACACACACACACACACACACACACACACACACACGCACACACACACACACACACAGAGGGCTTAGGGCCAGAGGTGCACATGGGAGTCACATGCTTTAGTCGAGCGAACCTGGCTGTGGGCCTCCAAGACCCCAAACAGCAGCACTTACTGCACGCCCTCAACATCCCTCTGACTAGGCTGGAGTCTCTGTTGGTGTAGTGTTTGCCTTTGTGTTAGCAATGGTGTAAGTAATAGGAAATAACTCATCTCCATCCACACAAATAAGAAAACTTGATTGACATAAAAAGTCTTTGTGTCTCGGGTGAATGATTTCAAAATGGTATCAAGTGGTATCAAGGTATCAGTGGCCAATAGGGATTCTGATTCTGGTTGTTTGTTTCTGATACTGTTTTGAGTTCAATTGCACAAAATACTTTTTTTTTTCTTTTTTTTTTTTCTTTTTTTAATTTGACATTATTTGAAGAAGTTAGCGTTTAATAAGCATCTCCTTGAAAATAAAAACAATCCAGTTGTCAAATGAAAAACGACAGGAGCCAAATCCATTTTCAGCTCCGTGTTTGTCTCTTGATTGACATCGAGCGTACGCAAGCCTTGCACTCCTGCTTACTCCTAATACGCAGTTTAAAGTTTCTCCTTCCTTATCTCCATCTCTGGCCAGCACTTTGCTCCACGTGCGTCCTGTGTGTTAGTATCAGTCTTTATATGGGGTCAGCGGTGGTGCAGGATAATTAGACACCCCGGCAGCGCTCACAGCGTCACAGGGCTGGTGTGAGGAGTGGTGGGTCCCGTTAGCCGCTGTGTTTATTAGCTTAGCTTCGCGGGGCCGAAGCGGCCGATGTCGTCTTAATTAGCACGCTTTCGGAAGTGTTGTTTTAACGGCCCCCACTGCCTACCCGGCTTGCCCGGCTTGCCTGGAGACACGGTCGGCTTGTAGGTTGATGCGTGGCCGCTTATTTACAAGTGCCGTGTCATTGCGAGCGGAGCTTTGGCTCGATGCCACAAATCCTGCAAAAGAAAAAAAAAAAAAAGAAAAAATCTACAGTCTGTTACTTTGCAAATTAATGGCAGTTCAAAAAAATGGATTCCTGTCTTCTTGTGATCACAGAGCACTATGGCCCATCTCTCTCTGTTCTATCTCTTCTCTCTCTCTCTCCTTCACTCACACACACACACACACACACACACACACACACACCCTTCACACACACACACACACACACAGACACACACACGTCTTTCCCATATCCAGAGAAATATCTATGCAAATATATTTGGACACTATCATTATGAGCTGTTTAATAGGGATTTCATTAGGGATCCGCTCGGCTTCCGCGAGAGGGGGCGGGTTGCCGTGGCAACGGCGGGGCGCGCGGCTGCAGTGACTGTCGCGTGCATAGTAGTGGTGTTTTGTTTTTTTTGTTTTTTTTTTCTCGGGCATGGCGGCGCTCATAATGGCTGCCATCTCTAATGGTCCATCACATCGCGCTATTGATCTCTGATGAGCAGCTTCATTACTGGGGGCCTCTGAAACTGCAGGACGAGGTGTGAGGGGTGTGCTGTTAGGTGTGTGTGTGTGTGTGTGTGTGTGTGTGTGTGTGTTTGTGTCTGTATGTGTGTACGTTTGAGTGTATGTGTCTGCACGACACATGCTGTAGTGTGTGTGTTTTAATGTATACCTGAGTTTTTGTGTGTCTGTGTGTGTGTGTGTGTGTGCCCGCGTGTGCACACGTATATATTTGCATACACATGCCTGCGTACTGTTCTATCTATCTGTGTGAGTATGAGTGTGAGATGTGTGTGTGTGTGTGTGTGTGTGTGTGTGTGGTGTGTGTGTGTTTGCATGCGTGTGTGTTTCATATTGAACATTACCTCTGGGCAATGCCAGGTTCCAGTGGGGTCGTGTTGATGGCTGTGTGTACTGAGGTAGAGCGACACAAGTCTCGTGGCTCTGTGTGTGTGTGTGTGTGTGTGTGTGTGTGTGTGTGTGTGTGTGTGTGTGTGTGTGGGTCTGGGTCTGTGTGTGTTTGAGTTAACATTGTTCAAATGTCACCTTCTCCTCAAATGATGCAGCATTACAGATGCAGAGGTAAATAAAACATGGTGTCTCAGAGAGAATGAGAGAGAAAGAGAGACGGTTGGGGTTGGGGGGGGAGGAATTGAACTATATAAAACCTTGTCTCTCTCTCACACACACTCACACGCATGCACACACATGCACACACACACAGACACACACACACACACACACACACATGCATACACACACCCGCTGATGTGCAGTGAACAGCTTTTAGGCCCTTGGCATTTCAGCAAAGGACCTCCACACAGCAGCAGACTCTTCCAGTGGTTGCACACACAAACACACGCACACAAAGAGACATACACACACACACACACACACACACACACACACACACACACAAAATTGCAGATACACCACCAGGACTTTCCATTGCTGTTGGGTCTTTGCCACCAGAAAGATGTGGACCAGTAACATTTCTGTAACTGTAGTGTAATCGCCACTAGGTTTATCACATAGGAGTGTGTTTGTGCGCGTGTGTGTGTGTGTGTGTGTGTGTGTGTGTGTGCGCGCGTGCATATGACTGAGAGCCCATGAAGGCCAGAGATGAGCTCTCGACATGCTGTGCCAGTCTTGAGCAGTGTGTATTGTGTATGCTTTAATTGAAAATTAATAGTTGGAGGGGGTTGCCATGAGAGTGGTGCCATCGCCAGGGGACACACACACACACACACACAAACACACACACACATCAGCAATGACAGCAGCACACACTCTTAGACATAGACAGACAGGAACACACACACACACACACACACACACTCTCTCTCTTTCTCTCTCTCTCTCCTCTCTCTCTCCTTTCTGCTACCGGCTGAAGAAGCACTGCTGGGAATATTTGTCCTCATTGACCTTGGTAATTCAGTACGAGAGAGAGAGAGAGAGAGAGAGAGAGAGAGAATGGTGATGGTGGTGGTGGTGGTGGTGGTGGTGGTGATGATGAATGAATAGTGTAGTGTATAGTGAGATACAGAGGAGTGGGTGAGTGAGTGAATGAACGCATGATCAAGTGACCAATCAAGTGAATGCGTGCGTGAGTGAGTGAGTGAATGAATGTATATGAGTGAGTGAGGGAACTGGGGCTGGTAGATGCCTCTTCCTGCTGGAGTTGGGAGTTTTGAGGCTGAATGGTATTGGAAGAGAGGGGGCGCTAGAGCGCAGTGATCTACAGAGAGCCCTACAGTAGTCATAATGGAGACAAAAGCATTAGTGCCCCCACTGCACTGCAGGTCTGCTGGAGTGCCATTTCACCTTGTTTGTATTCATGCCTTCCCGCAGTGTGAGTGGAGGGGGAGAGTAGAGAGAGTGTGTGAGTGTGTGTGTGTGTGTGTGTGTTTAAAAAGGTGTTTTAGAACTTTCCAGGTTTCCAGACCTTCCAGCCATTTAAACGCAGCTTCATGAATTTGGCTACTCCCTGAAAAATAGTGAATAAGCAAGTCAAAAGTAAACAAACAAACAAACAAATCAAAAAAGAGGGAAGTTTCTTGATATATGATCTCATTCACTGCTCATCTCATTATTAGAGACCGCATATAGCCTCATAATTTCAAAAACATCAAGGAGACTCATTCCATTAAGGAAAGACAAGGCACTAGAGACAAGGGGAGAAATAACTGTACTCAGTAAACTACTTAGGTGAATATCTAGCCGTGTGCATGTGTGCGTGTGTGTGTGTGTGTGTGAGTATGCGTGTGATTGAGAGATAACTGAACTCAGTAAACCACTTACATGGATATCTAGCCTTGTGTGTGTGTGTGTGTGTGTGTGTGTGTGTGATTGAGAGATAAGTAAGTGTAAGTGCAAAAGTGCACCATGCATGTGTGTGCTTGTGTTTAGGGAGGTTTCGAGAGCATGTGAGTACATATTTGCACCTGCGAGGTGCACGTGTGTATGTATGTGTGTGTGTTGTGTGTGTGAGAGAGAGAGACTAATGGACTAGCTTAACTGGAGTCCAGGCACCTTTGATTGCTCAGGATTTTGTGTGTGAGCACCCTGTAGAAGTGTGTTTAATTAGCACCTGTTACACACACTCACTTTGAAACACACACACTGTCTCTTTCTCTGATTTTCTCTCTCTTTATCTCTTTCTCTCGCGCGCACACACACACACACACACACACACACACACACACACACACATATATATAGCAAGAACATATAGCATTCTTACCTCTTCCCTACACAAACTGGTGAAGCATGTTAGCATCTGTGTGTATTAATGTATGTCTGTGTGTGTGTGTGTGTGTGTGTCTCCATGTGGTGTTAGAGAACTGGTAGCAGATGGACAGAGCTTTCTTTCAGCATCTGCTGTGTATAGCTTGGGCTTTATACCTTCTCCTGAGGGAGGGAGAGAGAGTCCCTCTCTCTCTCTCTCTCTCTCTCTCTCTCTCTCTCTCTCTCTCTCTCTCTCCCTTCCTCCCTCTATCTTTCTCTTTCGCTCTTTCTTCTCTGCGAGTAGATTCCTGTCTGCTGAAGCGTCGAAGGAAAACATCTGTGGCATGCAGGGGGGGTGGGGGGTAGTGGGAGGAGGGCAGAGAAGGAGTGTGTGTGTGTGTGTGTGTGGGGGGGGGGGACGGGGAAGTTGACAAAAGCATGGACAAACACCATGAGCTCAAAATGTTCCGTCTTGTTGCCAATGATCTGTGTTTACACTACTGTAAAATATGTCAAAGCATTGCCATGTCAGAGTGCTAGCTGTGTGTGTGTGTGTGTGTGTGTGTGTGTGAGGGGGAGAGAGAGAGATAGTGTGTGTGTGTGTGTGTGTGTTTATGTGCTGTGGTCCTAATTATGCTGCATAATCTACTGTTCAAAAGACTTGTGGTTTGATGAACAGCTGTTGAGACAAATTTGCCTTTGTGAAGTGGTTTTGGGTTTTATCTGATGCTGGGACCGAAGCTGTGAAAATGCTGCTTGGTTTTTCGTTATTTTCATGGCTTCTTACACAATTACACACACA
>PYXC01002464.1:1592500-1602500 GCA_015244755.2 Tenualosa ilisha | reverse complement strand
CATCTTTCTCTCTCTCTCTCTCTCTGTCTCTGTCTCTCTCTCTCTCTCTTTTTTTGTTAAGAATGATAAAGAGAACCGTCTGACTGATTACAAGGACTGTGGCTGTGAAAATTAAATAATGGAAAATTCTGGACTATTAAAAAATGCTAATGATTTCTTCAATCGACATATCAAACATTTTTAAATGACGTTCAGGGGACTTTTAAAAAAGTAGTTTCTGATTTTCTAATAATTGTTGGAATGTTAATGGATATCTTATTGTGATGTTTTGATCATAAAAAAAGGAAAAGAAAAGAAAGAAATCATCTCCTTAAATTATTCATTTTCACTGTTTTTTTTTTTTTTCTTACTGTAATTATTTTTAGGTTATATGGTGATTGTGTTTTTACACACCCTCTTATACACATCAGGGTTGGCTAGCTTTGCACAACAAAGACATATATCTTAGTAAGACAGAAGAGGAAATAAACTATTCTTTTTTATTAAAGCACAGTTTTGACACCTCTTGCCCCCCTTCACCCCCATCCCATCAGCCCTCCCCCCCCCTCTGATCCCCCCCCCCCCCCCCCCCCCCCCCCCCCGTCGCCCTTCTCCCCTGCAGCCGGCTGGGTGCTCTGTGACTAAGGCGGTGTTAAAGACTCCCCATTATCTGTTTTGTCGCGAGTAGGACTCGGGTAATTTTCCCCTGGAAAGATTATTTTTCTCCTGACCAGTCTCCCCTGTTCTGCCCCTAATTGGTTACATAAATCTTGTCTGGTATGAATGAGGAATGTTGCGGCATTGTCAAGTGCAATCCTTACCCTTATTTACCAATTCATTAAGATCTATCGATGCAGGACTGACAGCATAAATCAGACTCAGGGACAGAATGACCCTAATCAGCCGGGAATAACTGGAAACGTCACTATGAGCTATGTCTCTGTATCCCCCTCTAGCGCAGTCCTGTGTGTGTGTGTTCGTGTGTGTGTGTGTGTGTATGTGTGTTTGCACGCGACAGTGGCGGCCACTGCTCTTGTCATTAATGTCCCACTTGTCCTCACACACACACATTACCCCTTTCCCCCCTCCAAAACGGGGAAATGGGGAATGATGGAGGGAAACAGAGAGAGAGAGAGAAAGAGGGAGGGAGAGACAGAGAGAGAGGAATAAGAGAAATTATGCCACCAGCAGACTGCAATTGTGTACACCTCCATCTTCTGTTCTCTGTTGCTCTCAAAACTCCAGAACGTTCTGGAAAACATCACAGTCTAGGTTTAACCTGACGTGTCTAAAATGAAGGTTAAGTTGCCCGAAATTAGGGGAGCAGTGAAAAAAAGATGGAATCCCCCTTCACTCTTTTCGTATTCCTCCCTCTCTCTCTCTCTCTCTCTCTCTCTCTCTCTCTCTCTCTTTCTGTCTCTCTCTCTCTCTCTCTCTTTGAGCTCCCCGTCCTTTTAGAAGATGATTGGAACAGACGAATCTGTAGGCGGAGGAAGGTCCTCCCTCTTTTATAGGTCAATTATGTCTGATTAGGTGGGCTGAATTAATTAACGAGAATTTGCCCCCCTCCAAAAAAAAAATGCTAACGAGGAGAATGAGAAACCCCAGCCTCCGTGAGGGTTTTCCTATTTTCTTTTTTTCTTCTTCCTCTTTCTGTCGTCATGCTCGTCATGGTAACGGAGCATGCCTACCTTGCATTTCCGCCCCAACGTTTTGGGTGAAGGTGTAGACAGTTGATGAGTAAAATTTTAATTACGCAGGACGACACTCAAATTAGAGGAGCTCGCTTAACTCCCTCTCTCTCCCTCTCCCTCTCTCTCTCTCTCGCATGCGCTCTCTCTCTCTCCCTTTCCCTCTCTCTGTCTCTCCCTTTTGCCAGTGGTAGAGAGAACATCATGCTCTAGGAAGAGCCCAGAGGCTCTGGTTCCTTTGCCAGAACCAAACCGCAGAACCTGGGGCTGGGCTAGCTGTGTGGGCTGGAGTTTGAGTTGAGTGGGGTCTCTTCAGACAGACATTCATGTGAGGTTTTTATTTATGTTTTTCATACCAAGTGTAATCCGCTGTGTATCAAGAAATATGTGGAGAGATTTGAGGAGCTTTATTCATTTGAAATGATCTTATGGTATTTATCATCTGCCATGGCTGACTGGAAACAGAGAATTTTTATGCTGAAGCGCAGAACATCAAAAGACAGGATATAACCAATTTGTGTCTTTTATACCAAAAGATAGGACATTATGAATTAAAATTCATTGTATGACAGTACAGGGCACACAGGCACATTTTTGCATTATTATTTATTACGCCTCTTTTATGCAGTACAATTGTGTTTTTATCTTGGCCCTCGACTCCTTAATGTAAATAGAACAGAATTAAGTCGGGAACATCCTTCCCAGAATGGCTGGTATCACCTAACTGGTGTTTATTGGACCCTGAGCAGATGATTTGAAAGGACAGCAGCAGTCCTTAAAAGCCAGCTCTTACCGAGCCCACCGATAACTGCTGCATGTGATTCCATTTCTTAGCATAATGTTAATCCCGAACAAAAAGAAAAAAGGGGTGGGGGGGACTCTTATTCATCTGCTCGTCTTCATTTTATTCTACTTCTGATCTTTTTTTTTTTTTTTTGTAAATATGATTTTTTTTTTCGTCTCTCTCTTTTGTCCACCCCTCCATGCACACCTGCAATCTCCTTCACTGTGAGCCGTTGGGAGATTGAGAAAAGGCGGCGAGCATTATCGTGGCGCGGCGCAGGTCTGTGTAAGAGTCATTAATGCTCTTGTACGGGTTCCTCCTGAGCACACTGAGCGTCTGACGCTTAGCTTTTACCGCCGCGATAGGGGGAGTGGGCGCGGGTGTGAATAAGGTGAGGTGTATATGTGTGTGTGTGTGTGTGTGTGTGTGTGTGTGTGTGTGGAGGGGGATATAGGCACAGGGGTGTCTGGAGTTAATCTTCAGGAGTGTTTCTGTGCTAAGAAAGTGGATGGGGGGGGGGGGGCAAGTGTGTGAGTGTGTGAGGCTCTGCACTCTTCTCTGCTCCACCACCTGGCTGTCTGGACTCGACCGAGTTGTTCTGAGTCACAGCCAACGTCCACACCACACCACACCACACCACACTGGGGGGGACTCAGAAATTGGGTAAATGGGAGGATCGCACACCTCCAAATTAAGGTCAAAGAGGAACTTCAGATCACCCTACATCCGTCCTGAGGTATCATCATGCCCCCAATGCTTTATGTCTGTGCGTGTGTGTGGGTGCGCGTTTATGAACGTGTGTGTGTGTGTGTGTGTGTGTCTTTAATCAGGTCCGAAAATGTGGCATTTTGATTTATTAAGCAATCTGAAGTCTGAAATATTTGAGCATGCACCACCACTGAATGTCTTTATTACATATGCATTGTAACAATGATGAATTAACTTCAGTGGAGCACAGAATTTCTGATTATTTTAAATGGTATCCATATCTTTACTTGATCGGGAGTCGAAGCAGCCGGCAGACTGTGAAATGTAATTTTTATTTTTTTTATTTTTTTTTTTTTTTGTCTTTAGTTATTTCTTCTTCCCCTCATTCCTGGCTTCTTGCAGTCTCTCCATCTGGACTAATCTGCGCCGTGCAACTTGATAATGAATAGACTTTGTGGATCACAGAGTTAGCGATCGTGGCTAGCGCGGTCTAGCAGTCATCATTGCGCTCCTCTGCATGCCCACGCATTCATCACCCTCATACAACAGCACCTCGTCATGATCGGTCTTTGGAGGAATAAAAGAAGTAGCATCCCTAGTTTCAAGGACGGGATACGTGTGTGTGTGTGTCTGTATATGTCTGTGTGTGTGTGTGTGTGTCTGTTGTATACTGTCACTTGTCCTGTGAGCTCTCTCGCAGAAAGTTTGCAGTCTCACACATACACACATACACGGGGTGCACGCACATGCACACACCTTTGAATGATGGTGGTGTTGGTGTTGATGGAGGGGGTGTAGGTGAGAATGCCCCTGTTGACAGGGAAAGATGGTAAGGTCCTCGTTAGCTAATTAGCAGACATTGTGAGGTCCTTAAAAGTGGTCTCTTTAAAAGAAGGAGAATACACAAACACAAGATATAGATTCACATACACACTCAAAATATTTAGCATTTTACAAGTGATTGCAAGTGTCTGTGTGTCTGTGTGTGTGTGCGAGAGAGAGAGAGAGAGAAGAGAGAGAGTGAGAGAGAAACATCTGTCTAGCAAAGCTGCCCTGGTCGCCTGTCTTTCTCTTTCATTCCCCAGACACTTTCTGTCCCCATCCGTGCACCCCAACACCCCCCACACACAAACACACACACACACACACACCAGCTAAGTTTGTAGGCCCCAGCCTATGAATGCATTGTCAGGCTTCTGTCTGGGATCCTTCCCAGTGATGGGGGAGGCAGATTTGCACAGCGTCGGATTGGCGAGCAAACATTGACACAGCCAGGGGAGGAATCGCAGCTCAGCTCAGCTCAACTCAACGCAACGCAGCGCTAACACAGCATAGCATAGCACAGCAAAGCACAGCACAGCCCCGTCTCCTCTCCAGCCGGTAGAAAGAATCAGACACAAAGAAAAAGGGGGGGGGGGGGGGGGGTGCAGTTAAGATCGGCAAATAGTATGTCTTTATTCAGCGGCAAGCTCCAACAATCCCTCTGTATGTATATCTCTGCTTGCTTTTCTTTCTTTCTTTTTTCTTTTTTGTCTTTCTTTTTTTTTCCTCCTTCTCTTTTTCCTGCGGTTATTGTTTGGTCAAGTGTCCAATGCTCTAGAGAGGCGTAGGCAGATGCAACAGCGATCAGTGTCTTTAGCCTTGTCTCTGTGTGTGTGTAGCTGGCGTGGTGGCGGTGGCGGGGGCGGTGGTGGTGGTGGTGGTGGTGGTGGTGCACTGGTGTGGTGGCAAGTAGTTGAGTCTGCACTGTGTCGTGGGGTAGGATGGACGGCGCTGAGCGCGGCGGTGGACTGCAGTCTGTCGTCGTGTTCGTTTGGGTAATAAGCAACTCTGCCTTTGGTTATGTTATGGCTTAGGGACGCAGTGGCGAGAGCAAGGCGTGTTTAAACATGGGACTGCAGTGATTTAGAGGATGATGGCACACACACACATACACACATACACACACACACACACACACACACACACACACACACACACACACACACACACACACACGTCATCTGGCTGAGTGACGCTATCACACGTGCACATTTGCAGAGACAGCACTATGTTGCAACCAGAAGCACAAAAGATGTACATTTACACCAAAATAGAGATATATTTTGTATATACACTCTTAAACACTGGTGACAAACAAGTAAAACACATACACACACAGACACACACACACACACACACGCAAGCACCAGCATAGAAACAGTGACACATTAACAAGAGCAGTAAATATTGTCAGACTGCAGCCACCCTTCTGCCTGAGTTGTTTTTTAGGGAGACGGCAGGCTGGTACTCCTGACAGTCAGGCTGCTGCTGGCCCCCAGGGCCTCCGCTTCAGGGCTGAAGGACCTGTGACCAACACACACACACACACACACACTAAACACACACGCACGCATTCAGGCAGGCAGACACACACACACACACACACACACACACACACACACACACACACACACACACACACACACTGATGCACACATATATCTCTCTGTCCCCTTATCACACTAACCCTCATGAACAGAGACATACTCATACACAGCTCACTATCAACCTCACAACCTCTCCTCCAATCCATCTCTCTCTCACTCTCTCTCTCTCTCTCTCTCTCTGTCTCTCTCTCCGTCCATCTCTCTCTGGGAGTGCAGCGGTGTGTCAGTGACACTCGAGCGATCCTATTTGGTGAAGTGAGGCACAGCTCTGGCTTCACCGTTCCACGGCTGTGCAAATGAACAGTGCCGTCCCGTGTACCTAATTGACATTGTAATTGGCAGATTTGAATGTTACGTTCGGTTGGCTAATTAATTTATCTCACCACTGCCATTAAGGTTAAAGCACCATCTGATCTGTCTGAATACGCTTTGCATACATCTGCATGGTGAGCATTTTATTTATTTCATTTATTTATTTTGTCATTTGAATTTAGAAATGAGCAAGTTTTTTTTTTGTTTTTATTTAAATTTTGCATTATTTTATAGCATGTTTATTTTCTATGTTTTTGTTAAAACAAAAGCGAACCCAGAAAAGTATGTATATCATAGGCAGGATTTTTTTTTTTTTTTTATCGGGTGTTCTAACAAGAAAAGGCATTTTTCATCCAAGACATCAAAATGAGATGCGGAGGTCTCCTCGTCTCATTTGAATTTTTGAATACATTTCTGAGATGAACCGTACATAATTTACCTGTCATTAAAACCATTTTTTCCCTCTTTTTTTCTCTCTCTTTCTTTCTTCTTCCTCCCTTTCTCTCTTTCTCTCTGCCATCTCGGCTTTCTGCTTTCATTCCTCTCTTCGCATCTTCAAGTTTCCCTGTACAGAAAAGCACTCCATTAGATTGTTCATAAAACGCTGGTAACGGCAATCAAGCTGGTTCACTGTGAATATTTGAAACGGGGGGGCATGTAAAATTTATGCCTCATTAGAATGCGCACCCCCCGCCCCCCCTCCTCCTTAACCCCAGCCTGGTCTGGGTAGCAGCTTTTGTGTTTTCTTCTGCTGAAATTCATTAGGTGGCACTCATTACAGTTTGCCCTCTCTCTCTCTCTTTCTCTCTCTCTCTCTCTCTCTATCTCTGTCTCTGTTTTCTCTTACTTTTGTTGTTTTCACTTTCACTGAGTATTTTTGTTGTTTCGCTCTGGTATGGTTTCTCCATGTGTGTTTTGAATTTAAGCAGTTTGTTCATTCTGAAGCTGTTTTTACTTCATGTTTAGAAGTAACACTTTAAATTTCCCTTCCCCTTGCAATGATGACTTTTTGAGGTGTGTGTGTGTGTGTGTGTGTGTGTGTGTGTGTGTGTGTGTGAGTGAGTGAGTGTTTACAGGCATATGTGAAAAAGTGAGGCGTGTGAGAGTTTGCTGTGTTTCAGGCATGTGTTTGTGTGTGTGTATGTGTTTTATTATTATTTTACGGGCATAATTAGTGTTATATTTGTGGTGTGAAGAATTTGAAAATGTCTTTGGGGTATTTTGTCAAGGCTAAACAGTGTCGCCACTCCGTGGTCCGCTTTCAAAGGCTGTTTCTAATTATTCTGTCACACATGTGCACAAGGAACACACACACACACACACACACACACAGGCACACACACACACACACAGGGAGAGAGAGAGAGAGAGAGAGAGAGAGAGAGAGAAGGGGGAAAAAGGAGGTTAAGTCAATAGGTGAGAATTGCCATTCAGAGAAACACTCATAAATATTCTTTCAAAAGTGAATTTCTGCTCTTCTGTTAAAAGGCAGTGGGATTTTTTTTTTCTTTTTTTGACACAGTGCTCTTCATTTGAATCAGGCACACATCATAGGAATTTTCCTGTGGCACAAACAAGGTGAAAAAAAGAGAGAGAAAGTACAGAACCAGAATTAAAAAGCAGTCAAATAACGTGTGAGTGAAAATGGCATTTTGACTGACAGTAGAAAGACGAATGAAAAGTGGAGGGGAAAGAGGTGTGTGCGTGTGTGCGTGTGTGCGTGTGTGCGTGTGTGCGTGTGTGTGTGTGTGTGTGTGTATGTGTGTGTGTGTATTAGTGATGCAGCCGGCACCTTGAATTTCATTTGTTGGGTCGGAGTGGTTCCTTTTATGTGTGGTAAGCATCTCCAGTGATCTTGGCAGGGCTCTTGGTCCACACATTGAAAGTATGGAGCATTTGTGCAGGAAAAATGATAAAACATTTATTAGAAGAGAGAGGAGGTGATATGCATAATTTATGCTGTTTTTAGCACAATCATTAGTGATATTTCTGATAGATTTTTTTTGTTATCATTATGATTATTTAAAGTCCCCATTGTGCATATAGAAATTTCTCGAAATTAATTCATTTTCTTCTGTCTCTTTTGCCTACATATGTATATAAATATATATTTTTCAGTCAGTGGCTGTTTTAAAAAATTACGAGTGTCTCACCGCCTTGTCTGATTGTGTTGCACACTTCACTGTTTAATTGTCCCGCTTTCACCGGAAGCAATGAATACCTTAAATGTCAGGAAAATAAATGAATATCTGAGCTTCTGATTAAAAAAAATAGCCAATGGATGATGTACAGTCTCCTCTCTCCCTCTCTCTCTCTTTCTTTCTCTCTCTCTCTGTGACACTTCTCGGTCTCTCTGTCTCTCTCTCTCTGGTTGAGCCTTGCAGGCAGATATTATTTAGCCTCAGAAAAGGGAGAAGCCCATTATATCGTTGATCACCAGGTTGGACCATGTGACTACACCCCCCTCCCCCTCCCCCCATCCCCATCCCCATTTCCCCCCCATTCCAAATTTTAATTTTGCCTGATTAGCTGTGCGTCATTAAACAGCATCAGCTGAGCGGCATCAGAGCTGAAGCAGCCTGTCGGGCTCAAGACTGAGGATATCTTGGGGGGTGGGGGGGATCCCAAAATGAGACCAGCGGGTTTGACTGAAGTCTGAAAAAAAAAAAATGTGTAAAACAGTGTGAGTGTGTATGTATGTGTGAAATATGACTTTATTTTGACTTTTAGCAATCATATATGTATTTTACCTAGGATTAGGATTTTAGGATTTTATTAGGATTTTAGACTGACAAAATGTCAGTGAGAAAAAAATGAAAATAAATACATTAATAAATAAAAACAAATCAACAAACAAATACAGATAAATAAATATGCAAATATGAATTAAAGTTTCAGAAACACCATGGCTCTTGTTTCCTTGATGCATAAATAATATAAAGTCAAAGCTTTCATTCAAAAAAAAAAAAAACCAAGGGAAAAGAAATAAAACACAAGCCCTTCTCCCTTTAAAGCAGAAAACACTAAGCCCATGCGTCTCTTTGTATGGCTTCATTTGCACAATGAATGCATAATTCCTCTTGCATCACCCCCTCCCCCTTCTCCTCAAATGCTTTAATTTGCAAAAGAGGCACACAGCTTGATAATGGAGGCGTTAAGAAAAAAAAAGAAAAGCAAAAAAAAAGGACAAAAAAAAAGAAATAAGGAGGGGAGGGCTGCACAACAAGAGCCTTAACCGGTGCCTCTCGATCCCTCCCTAGGTTTGTAAATCATGATGCAAGAGACGGCCACAGAGACAATAAGCAACAGTTCACTGAGTCAAAATGGATTGAGCAACCTAAGCAACCAATTAGATGCTGGCGTGCGCGACGGCAGACTGAGCACTGACACAAGCAGCGATGTAGGCACAGTCGAGCTGCTGCATCTCCAACAACAGCAGGTAAGTTGTGTTTCTCCCCCGCTCTCCCGCTCTCTCTCCCTCGTGCTCTCTCGCTCCTGCTCTCTCTCTCTCTCTCTCTATCTCGCTCCCTCTGCTCCCCTCACATCTCTCTCTCTCTGTCTCTCCCTCTCTCCCTCACTCGTGTGCTGGTCTCTGTCGCTTGCACTCTCTGTCTTGAAAAAGAGCATGACTGCCTGGGTCCAGAGTGGAAGTGGAATCTTTTTTTTTGTTTTGTTTTTTTTTATCTTAAGTGTAGGACAGTGATAGGGTACATGTGTGTGTGGCTGTGTGTGTGGCTGTGTGTGTGACTGTTGTGTGTTTGTGTTTGATTGTTGTGTATTTGTGTTTGATTGTTGATGTTTATTTTTGCAAACTTAAAATAACATAATCGTTGTAAAGAAGGTGAGGCATAAGGTGCTTTTTCGATAGACATAAGGAAAGGTATTATGATAAACATTTTGTTTTGTGACTTTGAACTTCTTTATAAAGTGAGAATCTTTCTAGTTTACATTGTGGTAAATGACAGGATTTGTCCTGCGTTTTCATCACTTGGGCTTTTGCATTGTCTTCCTTTGTCAGTTTGTAATATTTGTTATACAGACAGTTCACCACGGATAAGGCCGTGCGTGCGTGTGTGTGTCCGCGCGCACGCGTGTGT
>PYXC01002464.1:1580000-1590000 GCA_015244755.2 Tenualosa ilisha | reverse complement strand
CAAGTCGCATAAAACACACACATGCACACAAACACACACATACACATACATCGTCACACGTAAGAGAGTGGGACACAGACAAATTGACGCATTGTGTGTGTTGGAAACGATGTTTTTACAGTAGTATAAATTCTGTTTGAGTGTGCAAGGAGTTTCCTTACGCAATGTTTTCTGTGTGTGTGTGTGTGTGTGTGTGTGTGTGTGTGTGTGTCTGTGTGTGTGCGTGTGTGTGACGTGGTTTGGAGGGTGTGGTGGTCTGGGTCGGTGTTGTTGCAGCTGCACATTGATCTGATATTTAGGGGTCCGGAGAGGATTAGCCCTAACTCTGAAGAACCCTTCTCAAACCCATCCCCCCCCCCCATGCAAATCACACACACGCACACACACGCACACACACACACCACCAAATACCACCTGCAGTCATAATTAACACCACGGACGCCTCATGTTACATGTGGGCTCCCTATCCACCTCCACCTCCGCGTCCGGCAAACCTGCAAATCAACCCGCAGACCCACTCCTCTGCCCGTCTCATATTATCATCTCTGCTTAGGCTGCCGTCAACTCAATATCGGAGTCCCTGATTGTTTTTAATATGTCAGGTTTGTTTTTTTTTTTTTCTTTTCTTTTCTTTTATTAGGATTGTTTGAGATTAATAAAGTGGGGTGCAGTTGATTGTTTTTCCAGGCCTGTCGCTTGGAAGCTGATTTGGGAATTAGAAAAATGCAAATGAAGGGTGGGAGGGTGGAGGATTTTTTTTTTTTTTTTTGGGGGGGGGTGACAGTGGGGGTTAGGAGAGAGGTGTTGGTGTTGTGGCCACCATTTTATTTATTCATTTAATTTTAATCTATTATTTCATTAGTTTTTTTTTTCTTTTTTTTTTTTTAAGTAGCCTCAAGTATGCTTGCTTGATCTCTGATGCATTTCTAGGCATGACTGTTCTTCGTATACCCAGTTCGTTTGTAATTAGATTTTAAATCAGGTGTGTGTGTGTGTGTCTGTGTGTGTGTGTGTGTGTGTACGCTCGCACGCATGTGTACGCTCGCATGCATACACCTTCACTAACCCTCTAAATATAACACATCTGCCCAGCCTTTAAATAAGCTTTATCCAGAGTGAATAAAAAAAAGCCCCTTTGGCTTCAGAGCACAAGAGCGATAACCTCTCCTCGGTCTTTTAATACACCACGCCTTCCTACAGCAGACTATTGACTCGGCAGCGGGTGCTGAGGTTTTGTTGTACTACATGGTAATAATAATATTGTAATGCATGGAGCTTAGCATCGATCCACTGATCTATACTGTAATGTCCCTTAATGGTGCTGTTAGTTGATTACACTGATGCATAATCCATGTGCTCTTTAGCTGGGAATTGATGACTTACACAGGGGCTGTGGCTCGGTGCCATCTGTGTGGTTTAGCATTAGAGAACAGAAGGGGGTAAAAAATAAATAAATAAATCGATAATAACAATAATAATCGTGTGCTGGTGGTCCCAGATGACTTCACTATGTCTCATCATCGTTGTATAGGCACACAGGCCAAGAGTATTATACAGTATCCATAGAGTAATCACAGACATCTAGTATTTGAGATTAGTGCACTGTGCCATATATGCTGTATATCTGTAATGCCTGATCACAAATGTATACGTTAAACTCACACACATACACACACACACACGCATATATATATATATATATATATATATATATATATATATATATATATATATATACATATACATTTACACACACACACACACCTAGTCAAAAACAATCACAAAACCACACACACTCCACACCAGAATGGAAATTTAGAAATAAACACAAACAACAAAACTCAACAAAATGCATCATGGGATTTAAAAAAAAAAAAAACAGAAAACAAAACTCAAAAATAAAACCTGTGTGTGTGTGTTTGTGTATGTGTGTGTGTCTGTATCTATGTGTGTGCATGTGCATAGTTTGTGAGGAAAGTGTATGTTTTGTGTATTAAGGCTTGGTGAAGGGCTGGTGTGGTTGTTAGTTCCATGAGTGTGTGTGTGTGTGTGTGTGCGCGCCAGTGGCTTCACTGTAACAGTGACAGCAATTAACCCGACTGTTTAGCTGCAGGAGAATTTCACATGAGACGTGTGTGACAGCCAATGTCAGACGACGCCCCTACCACACTTACACACTCTCTCTCTCTCACACACACACACACACTAGGATTTTTAGAGAAAATGAAATCTGAGCTACATCGCTATGCAAGTTTGCCATCAGGGAAAGGAGTGAAGGAGTCAGAGGCTGCTTAATATATCAGCTGTTTCTTCACAGTGAAACACAGGAAGGTGGAGAAATGCAGCTGTATGACTTTGAACCACCACTATTATTATTATTATTATTATTATTATTATTATTATTATTATTGTATTTATTAAAATCGAGCTATATAATAATAATAATAAATATAAATAAATAAATATATAAATATTCTATTTTTTTAGTAAGGCAGGTGTAATAGTGAAAACAGGAACCTTCAGAGAGAGAGAGAGAGAGTGTGTGTGTGTGTGTGTGTGTGTGTGTGTGTGTGTGTTGGTGTATAATAGTGGGGAAGTGTGAGTGGGTGGTATATCAGGACATGCTCTTGTGGGAGTTCTAATGACTGTCATTTTGGCTTGAGGCCTGGGTTGAAACGTCATGCACACTTGCCTGTCACCCCTCGATGTTCTTTTGCATCCATGTAACCCCCACCAACATTGAATGTGCACACACACACACACACACACACACACACACACACACACACCACACGCGACACACTACACACAGCCTTAAGCAATACCATGCAAAGTGGATGCAGTAATTTATGAAGTCACCATGATGAGTCTTTATACAGTAGTCTCTCTCTCTCACACCCACACACAGACATGCGCACACACACACACGCAAACACACACACACACACACACACACACACACACACACATACATTCACAAAGCCTCAGCTTTCACTTCATCAGCCGTGTAGATAAACCAAGACAGAGGGACAGACACAAACAAAGAGTAAAAAAAAAAGGAAGACAGGAGCACAAAGCCTCAATGAAAGCATAAAAGAAAGAGGGATAAATGAAAGGATGAAGGAAAAATTAGGTGGGGGGTTGAGGTGTGTGTGTGTGTGTCTTTGTGTGTGTATATGTGTGTGTGTGTGTGTGTGGGTGGGTGGATGGGGGGCGACACACTATCCCAATGCAAATAGCCGCTTGCCCTTGAGCATAATTGAATGGCTGTAATCACCCCCGGTGTCTTGCGTGTGCCGATAGCAAAGAGGTGACTCCTCATTTGCCTCTCTTCACACACAAAAAGGAGTCATTAACGTTATCAGCCGGGCCTGGCCAATGCACCTCTCCAGTCTGCAAATAACAACTAAGGGCCTCTCAGTGCATTCAATAAAGAGGACGCAGGAATACAGGCAGTTTGGGCATAGCCAGGACAGGCAGAGACAACCCCACAACACACACACACACACACACACACACACACACACACTTTCCTCCTAGACTATCTGAACAATGGTGTCAAAGCCACATAAAGGGACAAGACTGATAAGCAACCCATGTTTGCTGTCAGCATGTTGGTTTTCAGCTTGTTGAATATTCCATTATTGTTCTAAATTTGTCACAGGATGGGCCAACATTGTGCCACTAGTGGCTTCTGAAGGGAAGATCCAGACCCTATATAGACATTAAACAGCACAGAGACAGGGGGGAAGATAAAACAGCTAAGCAAACAGTGCACATATGTACAGATATACAAGCGCACATGCATGCATGGCAAACAAACACACCATACCTTTTCGGTATTTGTACAGTAAACCCATCATAAAAATGTATGAAAGCCGTGTGTGTGTGTCTGTCTGTGTGTGTGTGTGTGTCTCTGTGTGTGTGTGTGTGTGTGTGTGTGTTTGTTGAGTAAGAGAGGGGGGGTCATATGTCAGACTTTTATTTATCGCCGCCATGCGTTTCAGTGTTAGCATTTTGCTATCTCTAGACAGGCCCGGCTGTGTAGTACGAGGGGGGCTGACATATAGAAGCGTCGCCTCTCCCCACCGATGACACCGAAGATAAGGGGGGAGGCCGGTGAGTGACAGTGTAGCGCGTGTTTGCTCTCCACCAGGACAAAACAGAGAGCAGGGAGCAGTGTTCTATTATCTGACACACACACACACAGAGAGACCCATGCATACACACACGCACACACACACACACACATATAAATGCACATCGACACACACAGGCATACACACTGCACATCGACACACCCAGGCACACACACACACACACACACACACACACACACACACACACACACACACACACACACAGGCGCAGACCTGAAGTGTCCATCTGTGTTTAAGACACATTACATGTGACTTCATGGAATTTACAGTGTGCCTCTCTGCCACTGCTCCATTCCACAGTGTCGTCTCCAGAGACCCGGCGAAATGTCAGGCCTCTGCCACTGCCTCTCTGAAAGGATGGAGGAGAGGGAGGGAGAGAGAGAGAGAGAGAGAGAGAGAGAGAGATGGGAGGGGAAATGGAGGAGGAAAGAAGGGGGGGGGGTTTAAGAGGGTGTAGACAAAAAATAGGGGGATTCTGAGAATGCAGTACGGAAGATAAAGAGAGAAAGAATGAAGTGAAACGATAAAGAGAAAAAAAGAGTAAGGAGAAAAGAGACGGAGGCAAAGAAAAGACAGCAAGGGGAATAAATAGAGAGAGAGAAAGAGAGAGAGCGAGTGAGTGAGGAGCAGAAAGGGTAGATGGAGAGTGGAGGTGAAATCTGCTGGAAACAAACACTTACTGAGCGTTTCACGCCTGAATGGGTAGCTATCATAGAGGAGGGATACAGCCAGTGCAGGTTGCAGGTTGAAGGGTGTGTGTGTGTGTGTGTGTGTGTGTGTGTGTGTGTGTGTGTGTGTGCACGCATCCGTGCAAGGTAGTATCACAGGTGGAAAATGCACCAGTGCATTCAATTCAAAATCAGCCCTTGCTTTGTACAGACAGAAAAATAATCGACATTCATGCCTTGTGTGGTTTATTTTTCAAAACTGCCTCGCAGTCTGTGCCAGTGTTTGTGTGTGTGTTTGTGTGTGTGTGTACGCTTAAGTGTGTGTTTTATGTACTGCACTGCTGCTCTGCTGACATGGTTAGTGATTAAGCCCAACTTCAGTCTGTAAACACACACACACACACATACACACACAGCTCAGCTCAGTTTAGTTCATCTTGGCGCTGGTGCGGTGCTTTGAGCCGGTCGGAGGGATCAATGGCCACTTCACGAGCCATTTCCTCCGACGCGTCCTAACGGCCCTTCAAGGGGAAATCAACTCAACTGGCCCCAGCTCTGAACCACCAATGGCGGGAGAAGCACAGCCTCCTCTGCCTGCCTGCCTGCCCGCCTGCCTGCCTGCCTGCCTGCCTGTCTGTCTGCCCAACCAGCCCCCCTCTCTGCCTGCCTCCCTCCTTGCCTGCCTGCCTGGCTGGTTCTCCACCCAGCAGCAGCTCCATCTTCAGCCCCTAAACCCACACACTCTGAGCACAAGACTCCAGACAGGGGGAGGCTCAGTCAGTGTCCAGCCCCTCTTGAGCTAGTGACAGCATAGTGGCCCATCTTCTGATGCACACATATTTAGTTCCATGGAAAAGTGTGGTCATATTTTTTTTAGGCTCAATAGCATTCTGTGTTGTACACCTCAGAACATACCTGCTCACTACATGCAGGGTATGTAAGAAGAAATGGGGTGCGATCCATCTATATGTAGAGGGAGCTGATCTTCATTTGTGGGCCCACCCCCCCAAGTACAAACAGAAGGACTTTGCTGTTTTGAACAGTGTGGGCAAACATAAAGGATTGCTTCCTAGGCAGTATTATACTACCACATGTGCCGAAAGGCAACATGATGTGATGCATTCATAGCCCAGTCTGTCAGATGGAGTATAGGAGTTAACCTCATGGTAATCGATGCATGTAAACACAGATGCAGACATCCAGTGAGGACAGGTGTGATGTGGTGGTACCCACTGCCAGCATCCATGACCAGCTTGCAATATAGCTCTCCTCTGGGCACTCCCCCCCCCCCACTATGTTATCCCCACCCGTCCACACACACACACACACACACACACACACACACAAATACACACAAACTCCCGCATCGTGAGCGGCGTCACTGCAGACGCGTGATAGCCTGACACGGCTGCTATCCATTTAGCCGGGGCTTAAGACTCGGCACGCATATGCATATATGCCCGGCGTGCCTAAGCTGACAAGCAAGCGGCAGGATTTGCTAGGAGGCAGCTTTGGAGCGTTGTGAATTTAACAAGCATGTCTCGCATTACAGTTTCTCACAGGCCTTAGCCATGAATAGTAACAAATCAACTGAAACGCCTGCCTGGGGTTGTTGTGCATCTGTGTGTGTGTGTGTGTGTGTGTGTCTGTGTGTGTGTGTGTGTGTGTGTGTGTGTGTGTAAGGGTGGGATGTAGAGAACAAGAGTGTGGATGTGGGTGTGAATGCGTGTGTATCGCCATGCGTGTGTGTGTGTGTTTTCTGTTTTCCCCACCAGAAATTAAAATGGCTCTGAAGTGGTTAAGGGCAGAGATAGTGTCTATTCTTTTAATACTGACAGATTTCCACTGAGATGGAATGTTTATTCCATTTGTGTGTGTGTGTGTGTGTGTGTGTGTGTGTGTGTGTGTGTGTGTGTGTGTGTGTCTTTTTAATGCAGAACACAATCAGTTTTGCTGTACACACCACTTCAGTGCTTTAAATATTTGAAGTTCCAGTGGTTAGAGCCATTTCTGTCCCAGTAGTGGGTAAATGCTCAGTGCCTCTCTGACACACGCACACACACACACACACACACACACACACACAGAGAGAGCATATACATATGTAAGAGAGCTCTCAGGTGGTCTCTCTTCAGGGGCTTTCGAACAGATGCGGTAAATAAGGCTTCACCTCTCAGGCAAATCCACAAGAGGCTGCTTTATTCTTGTTACACACACACACACACACACACACACACACACACACACACACACACACACACACACACGTCAACACACACAAACAGGTACACACCACAGCCCTAGTAGTATCACTTAGCACCTGGCTTTGCCGCTCCCCCGGATCTCTCCGGAAAAAAAAAAAAAAAGCTTGCCCTGTTATTGGAGCTGAGGCCATCTCCCCAGGTGGCGGCTTTATCTCTCCCTCTTTCTCTCCATCTCCCTCCATCATCTTCCTCTCCATCTCTCACCCTCTCTTCATCTATCTATCTGTCTCTATCTGTCATGTCAATCCCACGCTGAATGTCTTCATTGAGTGGTTTCATACACTGAAAGAGGGGACACAATCTACAGAATGTCTCTCTCTCTTTCTGTCTCTCACACTGCACGCACACACACACACACACACACACACACACAAAGTGAACTTCATCCTCTATTCAGTGGACTGATATTGGCTACTATTGGCCTTACTGTCCACATCAGCCCCACCTATGGAAGCTGAATGGTCTTTATTATAGGCTTGTGTTTCTCCACTAGTTTGCTCAATAGCATCCACATTAGCACATTAGCAGCCCGGAAGTCTTAGCCAACTCACCCCTCGATCCTTTCCTTTCCTCTCCTCCCCTTTTCCCTTCTCTCTCTCTCTCTCTCTCTCTCTCACACTTTCTCTTTCACGCTTTCCTTCACTTTCTCTCCTCTGCTGTAATTCCCTCTGTCTCCCGTGTGTCTAATCCCGACCAAGTACAGAGCCACACTCAGATAACCACTGGCATGTAGGTGGGTAGACTAGCTAACTGCCTGCCTGCCTGCCTGCCTGCCCGCCTGCCTTACTGACTGACTGACTCCAGTGTGCGCAGCACATAGCAGCTTACCGAGTGCAGCTTCACCCACAGAGTGTGATGCTGTCCTGTACTGGATGTGAATGCTCTAGCCATCAGAACCCGCGCTAACCACACTCTGATGTGTTGTGTTTCTCAGTGGTTGAAGTGTTTCCAGTACTTATACATGTCATCATATGGATATATATATATATATATAAGTATTTGTATAATATACTGTGTATAATATGGAATTATTAAAAGAGAGACGTTCTGATCTGGAGTGGAGTGGATTTGAGCAGTGGGTTGTAGAGATGTGCTGCCCTTTATAGATACTACTAGTGTTTGGTGAGCTAGAGAGAGAGAAAGAGAGAGAGAGAGAGAGAGAGAGAGAGAGAGAGAAAGTGAATGAGGTCTGCTGGAGTGTGAAATTCACCTGTGCTCAGAGCAGCATTGGCCAAGCCAGACAAAACACGCTAGTCCAAGAGAATCTGGGATGTCCATTTCATAGTATCATTTCATTTTTTATTTTCAATTTATTCTTTAAATTTATGGCACATTCAGTTTGGGGGAAAAAAAATAAATCTGATAAATATATATATATTTTTCCATTTCATTGCACCTCTAGCCTGAGGGATGAGTAGTCCAAGTCATTTTTGTTTTGCTACAAACCGCTTCTTCAATTATTATGTTTTTTAATCGTTTCTTTAGATCCACACTTTTAATTTCACACAGTCCTTTGTGCCAACTCGCTGAGGAGGAAGCCGCCTGCCACAGGCAGGACACGTCATCACAGACAGACAAGAGAGTCAGACAGGACACGCACACACACACTTACACAGACACACACGCTCACACATATGCTTCCATACGTTCATGCATGCTGCTGTGTGGGACGAGCTAACTGCATTGGTCGCGTAGTGATAAATTTTCTTGTTAGGAGAAATTACATCCACTAACTTGAGCTAGCTCAGCATGAAATTGAAAAAGAGGCATTCTTGCCCACTCCCATACACCACCACCCTCCACAACCAACACACACACACACATACACATACACATTTCCATTCTTGATTTAAAGAATGATGCAGATGAGGCTAGTCCTTGAAAGATGGGTGGAGAGAGAGAGGGAGGGGGGGGGGGTAAAGAAAGAAGAGAAGAGAAATGAGTGGAACGAGTAAGCAGGGAGTTTAAAAAAAAATGAAAGAAAAGGAGGAATTGAGTCGCAGAAGTGTGACTTTGACTTTGTTCACGCCAGCTTGTTATTGCGGGAGCGTATGTCGCCCGTCGGACGGCTTGTTTACAGAAGGCGCGACTAGCCAAGCAGGTGGCAGGCTGCGAGAAATGCATCACATGATTATTGCCCTGCCTCATTTGGGGGAGCTGCAATCGAACTGGGCAATGAAGCAGGACATGGCTATGCCTGATTGTGTATGCAAGAGTGTGTGTATACGCGCGCACGTGTGTGTGTGTGTGTGTGTGTGTGTGTGTGTATAGGGAGGTGTTATATGAAGGAGGGGTGATAGAAAAAGAGAAGACAGGGGGACGTTTTGTGTGTGTGTGTGTGTGTGTGTGTGTGTGTGTGTGTGTGTGTGTGTGTTTGTATGAGGGCATATCTTATGCACCTGCTTGGCAAACAGACAGCTCCAGGCTAACTCTATTCTGATAATGGTGTTTGACTCCTGTCTTTCACCCATCTACACACACACACACACACACACACACACACACACACACACACACACACACACACATTCATGCATACATGCAGAATCAGGGCACATATGAGTGATAGATGGCAGATAGGGAGACAGCTTTAACTTGTTTCTCTCTAAAGAGGCCCCTATGCAGCTATTTTAACTAAATGTACCTTAATTTAACAGGTGAGGAGTCGTTGTGGTGGTTCTGTAACACTTGATGCAAAGTTCAGCCAGCGACGGAATGACTGATCCAGGCTTTACCAGCCCTCAAAAAGGTCAAACAAGCCTCTTAATTGGATCATTCAGTACAAGACCATCAGTAGAAAGAGATATAGTCAGAAGTGTTCCTTTTTTTCTTTCTAAGAACTGGACACACACACACACACACACAAGCGCAGGTACACACACATATACCTACTCTCAGACATACAGAC
>PYXC01002464.1:1557500-1575000 GCA_015244755.2 Tenualosa ilisha | reverse complement strand
CAGCATCTTGTTTAGCGCCAGACCCCATGTGCCAAGTGTCCCCCTGCACCCCCTTGCCTTTTACTCACACACAGCTTTTGACACACACACACACACACACACACACACACACACACACACAAACACTCATACACACAGATACTGACACACACACACACACAAACACACACACACACACAAGTGAATACTCTCTCTTTCACACACAGAGAAATATACTTAACACATATAGCCAACTCATGTGTACACACACACACACACACACACACACACACACAGAAACGCACAGCAGCTCAGAAAAAGGTTTTCTCACAAAAGAAAAACATCTTTTTTTTCCTGGTGGTGAAGGCTTAGTGGCAGCACTGGGGTCTGTATTTTCATTTTAGTCCAGCTGTGAAGTTTCTGGAGAAAGAGCACCAGTCTCCCTCTCTCTCTCTCTCTCGTCCTCTTTTCCTTTCTCTTCCTTCGTCAGTCACCCCCTCATTCGCACAGTGCACTGCTGTTTTCATAGCACATCTGTGACACGTGCATAAAAACCTCGTTAAGGCCGCTGTAATTGAACCTCGTTAGACCTCGTTAGATTCCGGGCTTTTAGCAGATGTGCATTCAAGTCTGGTTGAGCTTCTAGAGATGTTTGCATGAAAAAAAAAATGCACACACACACACACACAGACACAGACCGTCACACATTTGAACTTTGAATGCTTGCTGAAATGTGCATTGCAAGTCATATCAGTCTACACACACACAAACACACACATTATGTCATCCTATTTGTTGTCTGGTTTGCTCTCCTTTAGTAGTCACAGCTAAGTAGCATGCAGAGGTGCAGTGACACTCTCTTTGAAGCAGCATTTGGCTTCAGTAATCCGTGGATTTGACTGTGTGTATCTGTTTGTGTTTGTGTGTGTGTGTGTGTGTGTGTGTGTGTGTGTGGTGTGTGTGTGTGTGTGTGTGTGTGTGTGTGTGTGCGTGCGCGTGTGTGTGCCTCTGTAATGATATGTCAGCCCGTAACAGATCCTAATGCATTTCATGCCTGTTTTGGTGAACAGAAACACAGGCTCAAAAGAGGAGAGAGAGAGAGAGAGAGACGGGCCTTGACAAAGGTGCATTGTGATGGGAGGCTTATTACCTCTGCATTAAGTCCAAACACAGACGAGTGGGAGGAGGCGATGTGGGGGCTTCTGACATATGTTTCTTTTGGTCTGTCTGTCTCTCCTCAGTGATCGCCCCACGCCTATTAATGTTATGGGGGACTGCCTGTGTAAACATTCTTGTTTCTCTGCAGTTTTTTTTTCTTTCTTTTTTTTCTTTTTTTTGGGTGGGGGGTGGGGGGTGCATAATGGCGTCCTGTATCATGTTTCCCCGCCGACCCCGCTATCTGAAACCAATTACGGCGGATCCGTTTGGCCCGAATCTTATTTTCATAAGAATTCCCGTGCTCCTGCTCCTCCGTGTCTGGTGTGCGTGTCGCTCAGTGAGAGTTGTGACTGTGTGTGTGTGTGTGTGTGTGTGTGCGTGTGTGTGTGTGTGTTGTGTGTGTTGTGTGTATTCTCAAGTGGTGTGTACGTTTGTGTATGTGTCCATATGCTTGTGATGCATGTGTCTGTGGACGTGCTTATTTGTGTGTGTGCGTGTGTGTGTGTGTGTGTGTGTGTGTGTGTGTGTGTGTGTATGTGCATGTTTGTGTGAATGTGTTTGTGTGTATTGGCGTGGTGTGTACGTTTGTGTATGTGTGCATATGCTTGTGATGCATGTGTCTGTGGACGTGCCTATGTGTGTGTGTGTGTGTGTGTGCATATATCCATTCATTCTCACTGTCTGTACTGTATCAGTCTCAGGGCTGTGCTGGTGAGTGTCTTGTTATTTGCGTATGAGCAGAGCAGACCAGGGTTCTTTTTTGGCTTTGTGCTCTCAAGAATGCCTTCTATTGTGTAATGCTGGACCAAGGACACACATAGTTTGGCCACAGCAACCTGACTGTGTGTGTGTGTGTGTGTGTGTGTGTGTGTGTGTGTGTGTGTGTGGTGTGTGTGTGTGTGAGTACAGTTCTATGAAGAGTGAGAAAGTGTAGATAGAGACACACAGCAACAGTAAATATACATAGAGTAAGCTGCCATTTAGATACGGATGGAAGGATGAATAGACAGACGGATGGATGGGAAGAAGATAGACAGATAGATAGATGGAGAGGATACATGAATGAGGAGTAGAGAAATAGCATGGAATTGGTGGTTGGATGAAAAACATGTCTGTAGCCAAATAGATATCCCTGGTAAGTAAATAATTTCATACAATTAATCTAGGTCTCATCATTTCAGTACGAACATCAAATATTTCTCATCATGTTTTACCAAATGACATCTTGTCCTATTACAGACTATGTGAGGCTGTATTTAATAATGATAGGATGGATTAGTTGTCATGTTATGTTAGGCTAGCTGAGTCTGTCTAGTGTAATACGTGATATTTTATCACGCGTCACGTCAAGTCACATCATAAATCAATATCATCACTTAAAACAGATGACATGTGATCACCTAGGCATGCCATTCTCATGGTAATGAAGTTCAGCTCCACTGGAAGCGGTAAACTAATAATCACTGATGCTATTATTGTCACTGCTATTAGTGTTTCCAAGAAGAGATTGTTGTTAGATTATACTTCATCTCCAGAGCTGTGTGTGTGTGTGTGGGGGGGGGGGGGGTCTTTTATTAAGAGGGCCGTTACAGGCCTCATTCCTCACTGCAGTGCTTACTTCTGATGCCTAGTGTTTTATTGAGTAACTTCCATGACATTGCACACACACACACACACACACACACACACACACACGCACGCACGCACTGTCTCACACATACACAGACACACAAACACGGCAGCCCCATCACTACCTCCAGCCGTCAGAAGACAGCGAGCCCTGATCGATTCCCACTCGGATAAACAGCTTCTTCTGCCGATGGGCGCCGCGCTAAATTCATTAGCCCAGCCGCTAGCATTCACCTCTCACCCACTGACTAGCCTTATCTGCAGGATTTACGAGGGAAAAAGTCCGAGTGGATTGGCATGTCTGTGGTAGTTTATCCAGCCAGCTTGACATAAGCAGGGTCATCAGCGCCTGTTCAGGTTAATTTATTTGAGCCGATGCGCAGTCTTTTCTCTTAGGACACGATGGCACACGGCACCATTTCCTCTCCTCGTGTGAAGACGGCTCATAACCGCTATAGAAGGAGCAATCCTAACGTAAGCCATTGTTAACACACTTGTTCTACATCATGCAAGACAAAGCAAACAAACAAAGACAAAACATTTGCTTCCCATTCATTTACATTGTGTCATTGTTACTCTAAACAGCCTCTAGAACATCTGGAACGTCTTCCATCCATGCAATGTGAGCTCCCTACATTCACATTAGCAGCTTAAAGTAAGCTCTAAAAACTTTGAAACTTGTAGTAGTATACACTACAGTATACTACACTTGACGTGTAGTATAGTGTAGTGAGATTGGCTTTTCTCTTCATAGATTCACACTGTAAAAAAAGAGTAGTGCATTTCCCTTGTACCATCTCTTATGTGGATGAGCAGTATAGTATTGGATAGTATCGCACTGTATTGCCTTGTATGGTATAGTTTACTATAGGGTAGTATAGTTTATTGTAGTTTATTACTACAGACTCTTCAGGATGCTGCGGGAGACTCCATTCCCAACGTTCCCAACATTTGGAAGTCAGTTATTTCCCTGCCTTCATCATCGGGCTTCTCTTCGTCCTGTCGGGAAATATTTTCCTATAATGACCGTCGGACAATACATTATCCCCTACTTATTAGAGTTTATTATGGTATAGTATAGTGTACTTTATTCTAATGCAGTAGGCTTTAGTGTGTGTCCTGTATAGTGTCTGGTGTCTGTCCTCTGCGGCGTGGCAGGGTGAGAGGGGGTGAGGTGGCGGGGTCTGAGTCTGCCGGAGACAGGCTCCCTACTCGCTGTTTTGCTGGTAGACGGATCAATGGCGCTAGGCCCCAGCAGCACTGCATTGTGTTTGTTTACTCTGGGCCAGGAAGCCTGGCTCCAGGCGCGTGGCAGACCCCACTGCGTACACACACACACACACACACACACACACACACACACACACACACACAGATGTACACACATACACACACACACACAGGAGATGAACACATAGACACACACACACACACACACACACACACACACATACATACAGATGCATACACAGACACAAACACCCCCCCCACACACACACCTTCCAGACCCCCTCCAGCGCTGGCTCTTCATAATTGATCAGGGGGATGGCTGACTCCCCTGGGAGCCCTCAGACGTGGCAACTTGTGTTTTATCCTTCCCCTGTCCTGCTCTCCCCTCTCCTCTCCTCTCCTCTCCACCCTCCTCTCACTCTTTCTCTCTCTCTCTTTTTGTCTCTCTCTGTCTGTCTGTCTCCATCTTATCTCTTCTGTCTCTTTCTCCCTCCCTCTCTCTCTCTCTCTCTCTCTCTCTTTCTCTCTGTCTGCCTTTCTCTTTTTCTTCATCTTTGACTCTCCCTCTCTCTCCCTCTTCGTCTATCTGTTTTACTTTTACTCTCTCCTTCCCTCTCTCCTTCCTTCTTCCCTCTCTCCTTCTCCCTTCTCTCTCTCTCTCTCTCTCTCCCTCTCTCTCTCTCTCTCTCTCTTGTTTGCTCAGCATCTCAATGTACTAGTTCAAACATTGTTCACACCAGCTGGAGGAGCTGTGCCATATGCTCCTCCTGTCAAAGCAGCTGTTGTCATGGATACTGGCAAGCACCAGAAAATAAAACAAACCCTTGATTTCTTCAGGAAGAAGTGTCACTCTCTATCTGAAACAGTTTTTTTTTTTTTAACCTCCTCCTCCTCCTTCTTCTTTTTCACTTTTGCACTTTTGCTTTCTTCCTCTCCTTCTCTTTAACTCTTCACTCTCCTGTTTTTTTTTCTCTCTCTTTCTCTACCTCTCTCTCTCTCTCAAAAAAGAAAAGAAAAAGAATACCTATGAAGTTATTGTGGGGTGGTGTTTTTTTTTTTCTTCCTTTCTTTCTTTTCTTTCTTCTTATGTATTGGGACCTTGCTGAAATGTGTATGCATGTGCTGTGGTATGTGTGTGTGTGTGTGTGTGTGTGTGTGTGTGAAACCTTTTTCAGGAAAGACAATTTTGAGCCCCTGCATTGCTTAGTGTGGTGTCCCACAAGAGCTTGTGCAGACTTATGGGAGTGTATGAATGGACCAGTCCACAGCAGCCAGCCATTTGTGTATGCTGAGGACAGTAGTCCCTCACACACTCTACAACTGTCTGATTTACTCTTATGACTATTCTTGCTGCAATATGTTTGAACACTAAACAGGTGATCATACAGTGTATTATCCGACATGGTGGATGGTGAGAGGTGGAGAGAAGTTGATGGATATCAGCTTGCATGCATAGAGCACAATTACATACATACACGCATGCATGCTCACAATAGAAAGCCCTGATGTGGATATCATATATCTAAAGATGTGAAGGAAGCATTATCGTTGGGATGTTGTTTTAAATTAGTGTAAAATGGTGCAGCTAATTTTAAGCAGACAAGGGGAAAGTAGGTGTGTGTGTGTGTGGTGTGTGTGTGTGTGTGTGTGTGTGTGGTGTGTGTGTGTCGGCACCCCCCTGTCTGCCGAGCTCCCAGGCATGGGTGATTCAGAGTGTAAAAGCACAGCTCCCTGTTAATTCACTCCTAAGGTAATCTGATGTTGATTTTGTCAACTTTAATTACAGATTCTAGGAACACTTCACATCGTCTCCCTCTACTTCAAATTGATATTATGAATATGCAAATGGACTGGTAATTTGCGGAGAAGTGGGTATTTCAGTTGAGCACACACTAGACAGGTCAATTCCACTGACGCAAAAAACCCACCCGCCCCCACCCTCCCCGCTCGCCTCTCTTTTTCTCTCTGTCTGTCTGACACACACACACACACACACACACACACACACACACACACACACACACATATACACACACACTCCCTTCATCTCTTGCTCTCGCTCTTTCTAAGGGTGCTTAAGACAAACTGTATTTATCTTTGATCACGGTTTTGTGAAGCAGCATAAAGCAGTATACATCTAGCGCCTTTTCTATCAGCCGAAGGTGCTCAGGAGCCCTGGAACAAAGGTTTCTTTCTCTCTTTTTTGGTTCTGCGTTACTCGAGACTTCAAATCGCAGTCACATTTTCTTAATGAAATCTTTCAAAAAGCAACAGACTGAAATCAGGACGACCGAGACAAAAAAGACAAAAACACTGATAGAAATACACAATAGTATTTGTAACAGCTCTCTCTGTGTTTTTGTTTCTCTCTCTCTCTCTCTCTCTCTTTCTCTCTCTGTCTTTCTTTCTCTCCAGGCCCTACAAGCAGCAAGGCAATTACTCCTACAGCAGTCAGGCAGTGGCCTGAAGTCTCCAAAGAACAACGACAAACAGCGTCCACTGCAGGTGAGCCCATGGAAGCTAATCTGCCCGACCCTTCTGCAGTGTTTTGTTTGTGTTTGTGTGTGTGTGTGTGTGTGTGTGTGTGTTTCTCTGTCGCCACCAAGACTCCACGAGATGTGTGCTACGTCGCCACAGCTGTGACAGGATTGTTTGACTTGCCAATGTAATTCAGGAGCCCATTCCTGCAATCCTAAACTCACAAAAGAAAACTCGCTTATGTTTCTTTTTTGAAGTAGCATATAGGGGGGAAAAAACATCATGTGCATCATCTTTCATTGGTCCTCTGATTTTGTGCTATCAGGGTGAACAGATATAGTTCACTCAGGAGACTGGCGTCAGGTGTGTGTCTATGTATGTCTGTGTGTGTGTGTGTGTGTGTGCGTGTGTGCGCGCGCGCACGCGTGTCTGTGTGTGTGTGAGAGAGAGAGATTTCATGGCTTTAACATTGTAATAACCTTGGAAGCTATCTCTTCATTGATCCCAGTGAAGTCATCGGTGCATTACCGATGTCACCTGGCGAAGCTAAGCGAGCGCGTTTGCACCCCAGCCTCACTCTGCTTAACTAGCTGCCATTTCGCCTCCTCCAGCATCATTTGCCGTATTGATTCAAAGCGCTACCTTTAGCTGCGGCCACTTGTTTGGAAAAGGGCACCGTTGCCATGTATCTGGATGTGTTTGCCCCATTATCTTCACTGTGTGTGTGGGTGTGTGGGTGGATAGGTGAGGTGGAGGTGTTTGTGTGTTTCTCCCTTCAGAAAAGAGGAGGAGGGGGTTAAAGGCGACAGTGGTCTATTTCTCTCATTTACGCAAATAAGAATTCATAACTCAACTCTCTTCCTTTCCGGCGACTTCAAATTATGTAAGCTCTTGACATCTGGTCGCCTTATTATTTTTAGCTTTAAATTGGAGTGTGTGAGCGCGTGTGTGCCCTCCCCTTTGTTAATAACTGCTACGGCGGAAGCTCTGGTTTACCTCATTAGGCTGCCTGTGCATTTAATTAAAGGAGGGAAAAATGGCGTTAACCTTGGCGTTAATTTTTTCCTTCATTTTCATTTTTTTTTTTTTCTTTTTCGCGGAGTGTAACAATGGCGACACCTCCGATTGGAGTCGCACCCCTGTGTACCTAATTATGTGGTGGCAAAGAGAGATACGACTCGTGACAGGCGGGTAGTGATGGGCTGGCGGGGGAGTGGTGGTGGTGGTGGTGGGGGGGGGGGGGGTTGTTGAGCTTGGGCCTTGAGCTCTCTGACATTAATGTCACCAAGGTGTGTTTGCACAGAAAGCATAAGCATAGGGACTTCAAGGGACAATCAACTGCAATGAGAGAGAGAGAGAGAGTGTCCTGTTTTTCTATTTCTCGATTTTCCTTCCTTTCCATCCTTTGTTCTTTCTTTCTTTCCTTCTCTTTTTTTTTGTTTTATTCGTTTTTATATTCCCCAAGCACTTACATATACAAGTGTGGTGCAGGTGGGAGGTAGGGGCAGACAGAGTGATGGCTATTGAGTTGTATGTTTAAAGAATGGATCTGTGGCAGGTCGGAGCGGAGATGTGCAGATTGCTTTGCAGAGCTGGCAAGGGGGTGGGGGGATGGGGGGGGGGGGGGGGGGCGTGGGAGAGGAGTAATATTGGGTGAAGGAGTGAGATGAGAGCGGGGTGGTTAGAGGGAATGAGAGCGTGGCGTATCAGCCGGCCCTGTGGCATCAGTGTCGAGTCCAAGAGCAGCCGTCACCAATGCCGGGCATCTCCAATAACTACGGAGGACGGTAAATATTGAATATTTACATTTGCTTACTCTGGCCTCTTCAGGAACCACCGACAAGAATCAATAAGGGACAGGGACAGCTATGGGCCCCTGTGTAGCCCAAAGCAGCACACACACACTCTGTCCCTGCTGTTGATCCTGACTTTATTAACATCTGCTCTTGGCTTGCATGCAATGTATGAAGAACCACATGAGAGGCAAAAAAGGTCCACTTGGCCAATGAAGTGCACACAGCCTGTAAGGGAATGAGAATAAAGGTGTGTGTGTGTGTGTGTGTGGAGCGGAATAGGGTGGAGTGGGTGGTGGGAACTTGTAGTCTTTATATTTGATATGAAAGTCTATCTCCTTCAGATGTTTGTTCGGCCCTGTTGGATTTTGACAGCGGGCCGGTGCGTTTGCTCTACAGGACAGGCGCAGATGAATCACACCGCGTTGGGGCGGAGCCTGGCGGAGGGTGAAATGCGGGCCCAGCCACCGCCACCACCGTTGCCTTTTGCAGAAGACGCTCACAATAACCGGGAGCGCTTTTTATCCGAGCGACGGAACCCAGCACAGTTTCAGACAGTGACAAATTCTGGCCCCTACATTATAGAGATGGAGAGAGAGAGGGAGAGCAGTTGATAAGAGAGAGAGAGAGAGAGCAAGATGAAGAAAGAGAGAGAGTGTCGTAAGCAAGCAACTCATGGATCATGCCACATAAATAATTTACCACACAGGCTCCTAAGTGTTGCGGCTTGTGGCTTTAATTACTTATATTAACGTCTAAAGGCATCACGCCTGACTAATTCTCTCTCTCTCTCTCTCTCTCTTTCCCTCTCTCTCTCTCTCGCTGGCTGGTTGGTTGCTGGTTGCTGCTTCCTGCTTTCCACATTTGCGTAATGTGACAGGTCTATTATTACGCCCCTAAGCCCACGGGAGCACTCAATAAACACCTATTTCTCCCAGTAAATCCCCTCACCTCACCGACGGCTGCTTACAAGGATTTTCCCCAGGCACACAACACCTCTCTCGCTATCTCTCTCTCCCCCTCTCTCTCTCTCACTCTCTATCTGTCTATCAGTCTTTCTCACGCTCTCCATCTTTACTCGTTTTCTCTCTGTGTCTACCTCGTCACGTGCAACTCTCTCTTTCTCTCTCTCTCTCTCTCTCTCTCTCTCTCTCTCTCTCTCTCTCTCTCTCTCTCTCTCCTTCTCTACTTTTCTTCTCAACTGCGGCAATATCCCCCCACGCGTTTATACACTGACATTTAGAACACAAATAAAAAGTCATGGTGGATAACAGTGAGGAAGGGATTACAGATGAGCCTCTGTGTCTGACAATCACCCCGTCCACCCCCCACTCCACACTCGATGCGCGTGCACACACACACATGTACGCACGCACGCACACACACACACACACATTCATACACAGTCACTAAAAATAAGAACTAAGAAGGTGAGTCTGCTCACTCTCAGATTTCTGTGTTGTTTGTCTTGTTGGTTGTGAGATTTGTGTTTCCGCTCCCAGTTTATATGTGTGTGTTTGTGTGTGTGTGTGTGTGTGTGTGTCAGTGTGTGTGTCTTTGTGTGTGTTTCTGTGTGTCTGTTTGTGTGTGTACAGTGCACCTGTTTCTGTCAGACTTACCAATACCAGCTTCACTGATAATGTGTGTATTGATGTGGGCAGAACACGGGTGGGGGAGAGAGAAAGGGAGCGAGAGAGCGAGATGGGGTGATGGAAGGAGGCAGGCCACAAAGGTTCTCTTGAATGCAGGAAAATGTTCTTTTTCTTTCTTTTTTTCTTTCTTTCTTTCTTTCTTTCTTTCTTTCTTTCTTTCTTTCACATTTTGTTCTTTCTCTTGCCCTCTTCCATTCTCCCCATATACTTGTTTCCTCCCATATGTCTGGAGCGTTCCCAAGCACGTTTGAGGTGTCGGATCACACGTGTAAAGAGAAGTGCTTGACCTGTGACCTTTTGACGGGCGACGCTGTAAGTGGTGAAAGAGGGTGTGTGAGAGGGCATTAACGAGGCACATACGCTCACACACACACACACACACACACAAAAGGGGACGGAGGGACACAAATGCACACACATGCACACCCGCACACACACACACACACACACACACACACACACACACACACACGCATGTGGGGGTGGGGAGACACCAGCGGGCGGTCATCAAGAAGGTGACAGATGTGCAAATTACGCCCCACAAGTGCCAACGCCAAGTCTGTGTGTGTGTGTGTGTGTGTGTGTATGGTGGGAGGCTTTAATTACCATCAACCTTTAGAAAGTAACTCATTTTGCATTTCATGTGTCCTCCTTTACCCCAGCCCTCTCAGCTAAGGCACACAATCGTCTTGAAAAACATGACAGCAAAAACACACACACACATTTTTGAAAGCGTAACAAGCGGAAGGAATGTGACAAGTTCCAAACACTTAGGTGACATCAGTGTGTAAAATAACAAATTAGTTCGTTCTGAAAACCTAAGAGACACGAAAAAGCAACAAAGAACAAGGCTGACAGATACTTTCGAAAACCGAGTGTTAACTCTCTTGTTGCTTATCTATAAGTATACTGTATACTGCTTGGAGAATAGCTTGTTATTTAGTCTTTGCATTTGTGTGTGTGTGTGTGTGTGTGTGTGTGTGTGGATGATGGGAATGGGCCTGCGAGTGTTACCGTCGCCACGGTTGTCGTCAGGCTTGTGTGCGTCTCCTCTCTTCCTGAGCGCCGCTCGCTGGTATCCCAGCCAATCAGGATGAGAGTACCAGGCCCTCGGCTCCGGCGAGGTGTCACCACTTTTAAAGGTCACCGGCGTACATCTCATCAGAGCGCACAGAGATGCCCGTACCCGAGCCCGTGTTCCTTAAAATTCATCTACTTATTCCTCCAAGTGGAACAGTTCCCAACAATACACACACACACACACACACGTATAAAGAGAGATATGTTCTTTCTTTCTTTCTGTCTTTCTCACACATAGACACACACACACACACACACATGCACACAAACGCACAGACACACACGCACACACACACACACGGGTGGTTGCATTCAGGGCATCCGAACGTATGGAGAGATCTGTAGCCTCTTTCCTCTTTCCTTCCCATTTACATGTTTTATCAGCGCCGTTCCTCCTGGTAGCATCTCAAAAAAAGACAGACTTGGTGGGGGGGGTGGAAGCAGGGGGAAAAAAGGCACAGTGTGTCGCGCTTGGAAGGCAAATTAGAACCTCTTGTGTTGACATGGGCTAAGAAATGAAAAGGAGAAGCCGGAAAATGCCAGTGCACATTCTGCCACCCCGTTTAGTTATTGCTCTTGTAGCCAGAAAACATCAATTGCTACCACCTCTCTCTCTCTCTCTTTCTCTCTCTCTTTCTCTCTCTCTCTCTCGTGCCAGATTACCATGGAGCAGGATAGTAAATTACACACACACACACTGCTAGGTTCATCATTGTGATGCAAAAGCAGTTGGAATATCACCTCGAGGCAAGTGGCAAGATCGAGGGAGAGCGAGGGGAAGAGTTTGCATGTTTGAGAGGGAGGGAGGGATAGAGAGAAAGAGAAAAAGAGATGGAGGAGGAGCGAGAATAGAAAAAAAAAAAAAAAAAAAAGGTGCAGGCAAGCTTTGATGTCGCTGCAACAAATTTACCTTGTGACAGAAGATGCATGGAAGCAATAAGTGGGTTGCAGCAGGGCCTCTCTCACATACTCACACACACGCACACACACACACACACACACACACACACACACACACAGACACACACACACGCTATCTGATTACTCTGGCCAGGATGTTAATTGGCTCCTAACGGGCAGATCTGATAGACTAGTGGTAGTTGGAGTAGTGAGGAGTGGGGCAGTGAGCACCACCACCACCACCCCCGTCCTCGCCAGCGATGCTGGGTAATTCAGGAGAGCGGCGTGGAGCACATGTAATTTACCACGTGTCATTTGATGAAGAGCAGGGGGATCTGCCACAGCCGCTGAACTCCCCGCCTGCCCTCCTCTGCTGAACACAGAGATGAGGAGAGAGAGAGAGAGAGAGAGAGATGAGGAGAGGAGAGGAGAGGAGAGGAGAGGAGGCCTGATCTTAAGAGCAGTGAGCTAACGTGGCCGCAGACGTGAGATGTGTGAGTCCACCGCTGGCCGAAGCGGCCCACAGAACAGGCCCTCAGATTAGATATCTTATCTCAGAGATCTCATCTCTTGCTGTCTGTCACCTCTTGGCCGCCAGAGTGTGGCTGCCCCAAGTGTTCCCTTCCTGGTTTCCAACTGTAGGCTTTTCCTCACCCCCGTAATGCCACTGAAAGGCCATTGTATTTGTATGATGTAAGTTGCATTAAATGTTTCAAACATATTTTTTTATGTACATTCTACAGCCTAATAGACCAAACGCTTATGTTTCATCATATGATATCAAGTCACATCATATAATATCAAGGCATTTTATTGGCATTAGGGACATGGACATAGATTCACTTACTGTGCTGTTAACCTCATGCAAGACTCGCAGCCATTTTCCTCAAGCTGTGTGTGTGTGTGTGTGTGTCTGTGTGTGTGTGTGTGTGTGTGTGTGTATCAGTGAGTCACTCAGCAGTATCCACACACACACACACACAGGGCACTAAACCTATTATCACAGAAATGATCGCAATCCTGCCAAAACCGCCCATGAGACGGACTGCAATACAGTTTGCGAAAACTCTAGGTGCATTGCCATGGTGCATTGTGGGTAGTGCGAGCCAGGTTATCTGCAAGGAGATAAGTGTTAGTGGTGGGTCCACTGTATCTCCATTAGACACTAATGCCCTAATAGAGCCCCCGCATCTGATGTCTTCCTGCTTTAAAGGCAGCACAGTCCCCTGTGTTGTGTGTGTGTGTGTCTGTGTGTGTGTTTGTGTGTGTGTGATGGAGGAGGGAAAATTGATTTGGAGGAAAAGCGGTCCTGTAATCTACTTAATGTCCTCAGGATCACAGGCATTGATCTTTTAATCCGAATGATCAGTGTGTGTGTGTGTGTGTGTGTATGCGTGTGTGTGTGTGTGAGAGAGAGAGAGAGAGTAACATTGTGTCTGTAAGATAAAGTATACTGTAATTCTGTGGATATGTAATTTAGTATATGATGGTGAACACAACACTGCAGTTTGTGTGTGTCTGTGTGTATGTGTGTGTGTGTGTGTGTACACGTGCCTCTCCCCATACACACACCTGTTAGTTCCACAGCTTATTGGATATGAAGGCATGTGCTGGCAGCAGGTTTGCCCATGCAGACTGAATGGATCAGACTTTGTCTGTTCTGTGGGGAGCCCAGGTTATGGAGTAGTTGTGGCCCAAAGTATCTCCCTCCCTCTCTCTCTCTCTCTCTCTCTCTCTCTCTCTCTCTCTCTCACTCTAGCGCCCTCTTTTGCCTTTCTCTCTCTCCTTCCTCTCAATCCATTCCCCATATTTCTCAGGGCAGAGTTAGATCTCATACCTTAATTAACACCACTGCTCGTTCTGCCAGGGAGATGAACTAATTACAACTTAACACTCCTCTATAGCTCATTTTATTTATCTTAAGTGTATCTTTTGTATGATGTATGTGTGTGTGTGTGTGTGTGTGTGTGTGTGTGTGCGTGTGTGTGTGTTTATGTGGATGTGTGCATACATGTGAGAGTGTGCATGGTGTGTAGAGTTATGTGTATTTGTAATAGTAAGGGTGTGTGTGTGTGTGCGTGCGTGCATGCGTGTGTGTGTGTGTGTGTGTGTCTGTCAGTCTGTCTGTCCATTCTGTCTCTCCCTTCACCTCTCTTTCACTCTCCTTGTCCCTGTAGGCGTCTGTTTTTTCTCCACATCTGATTACCTTTGTCTTTAGAGCGGAAATGGAGGCCTGTGTGTGTGTGTGTGTGTGTGTGTGTGTGTGTGCGTGTGTGTGTGTGTGTGTGAGTGTGAGTGTTTTCGAAAGGCCCTTAATTGTTTTCTCTGGCAGTGGCCGTGCTATCTCTGTAGTGCCTCATTTGGCTCACCTCAGCCTATCTGTACTGGAATGGGAGCCTGCGATGCTAATTGCGCCGGGGCATCTCCGAGCGTGATTGCATCACACGCGCCGTAGCCAGAAGAGTCACACACACAACAAGCACTTGTGTGTGTGTGTGTGTGTGTGTGTGTGTGTGTGTGTGTGTGTGTGTGTGTGTGTGTGTGTGTTTCTTTATATTGCATAGTGTCAGATTTTTGAGTTCATTTCTATGTGAGAGCAAGACCCGGATGGGTGTAGCTGAACACGTGTGTGTGTGTGTGTGTGTGTGTGTGTGTGTGTGTGTGTGTGTGTGTGTGTGTGTGTGTGTGTGCTGTTGGGAATGCTGTGCATAGTTACATTACAATAGGATTATGATGAGGAACAGGCCAAACTTGTGTTGGTCCGCATTGTTTGATTTCTAGTTTAGGTTGTGTGTCTGCCGCAGATACTGGCTTGTGTATCCTACATTTGTTCGCTCGGGGTAAATGACCTGCCTCCAATTCAATGCACACGTGTTTACAGCGAAAGCCTCTCTCTATTTCTCCCACCTCCCTCCCTCTCTCTATCCATCTCTCTCTATCTCTCTCTCCTTCTCTCTTTCTCTCTTTTTCTCTCTTTGCTCTCGTTCGTGTAAATGCTCATTAATTTCCTCTCTTCCTTGAGAAAGCATTCCGGAGGAGAAGCCAATTCAGTCTCTGTTCCTTTCAATTCGCCCGGCTTGTCAGTCACGCCACGCGGCGGCATCCTGCCGAATGGAGGTGTTATATTCCGGCAATTATCATGTCATATACTCCAAAATGTAAATGAACGTGTGTGTAAAATTAAATTTATGGGTTGTCAGCGAAGAATACCGACCAGGAGAGCAATTACTTATCCGCCTTCATCTGGCGCTCGCTGATACGTCAAGCAGAAAAGCTCTCCGCTAAACGCCTGGAATTAGCATTGTGTCGGGGAGGATGGGGGAAGGACTAGGCCATGGCCTCCCTCCCTCTCTCTCTCTCTCTCTCTCTCTCTCTCTCTCTCTCTGTCTCTTTCTCTTTTCTTTCACCTATTCTTTCAGCCTTTCTCTTGTTACGTTTGAAAGAGGTGCTAGAGCAAAGATTATCATCCATCACCCCTGTGAAGAGAAAGAAAGGAGGAAGAGGAGAAGGGAGGGGAAGAAAAGAAAGAGAACTTTCATTTGTTTTGCTTGTTTGGCTGTTTGTCGTTTGCCTTTCTTTGTGGCCTTTTTCCGTTTTCTTTCCCCTTTTGTTCAGGAGGCGCTTTCTTCATTCAGAGATCAGAATGAATAGCTTCCTCACTTCCTTTACTGGTTGTTACACACACACACACACACACACACACACACACACACACACACACACACACACACACGCACACACGCGCGCACACACACACACACACAGAGACACTTGTGCAGGAGAGGCCCTGATGAATGCATTAATGCTTTTCCGGGTGAAATTGACCCCAAAGATCATGGCTGACCGTCAGCCGAAACTGAGCCTCATCCAAGCCAGAAGTCATCAGAAGTCATCACTCTCTGTGACACACACACTCACATGCACGCACACACACACCTCATCAACCCCCCAACCTATCACCCATTCTACCCCCCCCCCCCCCCCCCTCCCAGCCTCCTGTACCTTTTCTTTGTCATCCACAATGAAACCTCATTTAAATACGCAAATAATAAGCGTAATGAGAATATCTGCCATTGTGTGCTGCGGCAGTTGGCAGTTTACTGCGACGGCGGTGGAGGAGGCTGAGACTGCGACTGCGACTGCGGCTCTGCGGTGTTTTCTATTGTGGCTCCGTCCGGCGTCAGAGACCCCAGCAAACTGAAGGGCAATTACACCAGTGCAAATGTGTCTTAAGGCTCGATAACTTCCAAGGTGTAAGCACACATTTGCATAATTACATGCAGCTGTTTAATTTGTGACTTTGTTGCTTTGTTCTTTTGTTTTTTTCCCCCTCTCTCTCTCTCTCTCTCTCTTTTTCTTTTTCTCTCTGCTCTTTTCTTTTTTTCCTCACCTCTCAATCTGTCTTTCTCTCTTTTTCTTTTGCTTCTCATTTTCTTTCTCTTCTTCCTTTTTGTGTTTCAGTTTCTTTCTTTTCTTTTTTGTCTTTTCTTTTCTTTTCTTTTCTTTTCTTTTATGTGATCCCTTGAGTGAAAAGAGAGAAAGGTATTTCTCTAAAACATGGAGGAGATTTGCCTTTCTCCCATTGCATTTCCTTTTCTCTCTCTTCTCTTTCTCTTTCTCTCTGTTTCTCTCTCTCTCTCTCATCTTCTTTCTCTCTCTCTCTCTTTCTCTTTCTCTTTCTCCCTCTATCTCTCTCGAGCCCTAATGAACAAAGGTAGTGGGATTTGCAGGAAATATGAATATGAATGTGTGTGCGGGAGAAGGGATGGAGTTTGACCTTCAGCTGGTGATTTCTCAGTTCATCAGGATTAGTCAGGCTGGCCGATCAGGGCCCGCTAATGCATAATGACTTCTAAAATGAAAAATGTGTAGTGACCATGCAAATGTCTCGGCTAATCAAAGACGGGGGGGCTGGGTGTGTGTCTGTGGGGGGCTAGGGGGTTTGGGGAGGGGTGTGGGGAGGGGGTGGGTGGGCCTGCACGGGCTGCCACCGTCAACGTAACACAAGGACATGTCAGAGACCCCCCTCTCTTCCCACACACACACACACACACACATACACACATATACACACACACACACCACCCAGCCCTCACAAGAAAGAGAGGCAATCAGGCGGCTTGATTAGAACGCCAGGGGACGAGCGGAAGAGACGCGTCACCTGGGCCGCTGACATGGCGGGCACACACACGAAACGCACGCATGGCCTCACACACACACACACACACACACACACACACACGCTACGTGCATGACATGGAGGATGGGTGGCACACACCAACCACATATGAGGTATACATAGTCTTCTAGTCTTCTACACCATACAAAACACATACATACAGAGCACACAGTACATACACACATACAAACTACAAAGGTATACAGTTCTGTAGAAGTTTATCTGATGTAGTGCAGACATATGTACATAGCCTACTACTGTCCATTAGTAAAACTAAAACATTCAGTATGCACACAAATCCCAGACGTGTCTGTCCCTTTACATACTTCAGGCAGGTATATTTACACCATAGTCTCCACAAAGTGCTGCCAGACATCAATATGTCAGTGGTGCTCTCTGTCTGTCTCTCACAAACACACACA
>PYXC01002464.1:1535000-1550000 GCA_015244755.2 Tenualosa ilisha | reverse complement strand
TCCCTCTCTGTTATTTTCTTCCTCACTTTTTCTTTTCTTCTGTCTTTTTTCTTTCTCCATTTGTGGCTCTGTGTCTATGTTAAGCCTAGCTGGCTGTTGCCTGTGTTTGTGTGTGTCTGTTTTTCTCTCTCCCTGTCTCTCCCGCTGCCCCCCTCCTCTCCCCCGCTCCACTCCCTCCCTCCCTCCCTCCCTCCCTGCCTGTTGTTGTTGTTGTTGTTGTTTACTGCCTCTCAGTAAGGAAGAGAAGAGCAGGAAGAGAAGGAAGAGAGAGCAGTTGCCATTTTGCTCTTTCTTTCTCTCCTTGTCATCCTCATGCTCTCGCTCTCTCAAACAAAACACCTGGCGTTTTAGCCTGCTGTTTACTTCAAAAAAAAAAAAAATGGCACCGTCTCTCGCTTGCCGACGAAGTGATCGCTAATTACGCCGTCGCTTCTCCCTGAAATGGCAAGAGGATTCTCTCTGTTTTAATCATCGCTGGCCTGATAGCATTTGCACGTATGGATCGGATGTCGTCAGCGCAGTGGGAAGGAGATGCAGCGATTCTCCATAGCGCGCGCCATTCTACAGAAAGGCTTCTTGCGCCAGGTGGATACTTGAGCAGGCCTTGTGCTGTTTGAGCGCTAGCTTGTTAGCCTGTTAGCACATAGACTGTTGCATGTTAGCTTAGCATAGCTTTATTTTCTTTGAGGAGAAAGAAGAAGAAGAACATTTTTTTCGTGTTTTTTTTTTTAAATCAGTCTTCCACAATTTCAGTTGTTTCCACAGCGTTCGGATATGAAGACCTAGATAGTCAGAGAGTCGTCAGCCATCTTTGTTAGGACAGTCTTGTGGGAGGAATGTAATCTTTTTGGAATGCCTCCTCTGACTTGGACCGAGGATTCTCACACCAACCCCAACAGCATGTTTGCCCACCCCATGTGAGTATGCCTAACTAAACGTGTGTGTCTGTTTTTTGTCGTTGTTTGTTGGGCCATCCTGCAGCAGGCCTAAGTCCAGCCGAGCTCCAGCAACTGTGGAAGGACGTCACCAGCAGCCACATGGAGGACAACGGGCTGAAGCACGGAGGCGGTGGCGGTGGGGGCGGGGGCGGCGGCACTGGGGGCGGCGGAAGCCTCAGCGTGAGCAGCGTGAGCAGCGGCGGCGGCGGGAGCGGCAACGGAGGTGGCGGTGGCCTGGACCTCACCACCTCCAACTCCACCTCCACCACTTCCTCCACCACTTCTAAAGCCTCGCCACCCATCACCCACCTCAGCATCGCCAACGGCCAGTCCCCAGCTCTCAGCTCTCGGAGAGAGAGGTAGGGCACACGCTCACACACACACACACACACACACACACACTGGCACACTTATGCCACATGCATATGCAGTAATTTTTACATACTTAATCTCTTTCCTGGAGACATGCAGCATTATGCATCAATTCAAATCGTACAGACATATGCATACATAACATATACATACATAACATCACAGAGACATTTATGTTTACTAAAGCACATACTTCTATTCAAATAGGCATTCAGTTAGCTCACAAATATAACACAGACAGCACTGATCGTAATTCTCACTTGAGACTCTTTACACATGTTCAGTGCTGCGTTCGTACACATGCGAATACCGCACACACACACACACACACACACACACACACACACACACACACACACACACAAATCAGTTGGTCTTTTGATGTGCTAATCTGTCAGATGTGTGTGTGTGTGTGTGTGTGTCTGTGTGTCTGTATGTGGTGGAAAACAGGCTGTTTGTCCCCATTTAGCAGAAAAGAAGAAGTATTTATTCCTGGAGGGGACCCAGCAGTGGCTTGCTCTGTGCTTTTGATTTGTTTGTTTGCTTAGTGCTCATCAATGCCGGTGTAATAATAGTCAAAAATGCGGACTCCCATGGGAGAGCATGTGTGTGTGATTGAACCCATTTGCTTACACTTTATCAAACGTGGCAACGGTGTCGACGTTGCTGAGACACGCACATATGCTTGGCAGTTGTATGTATGTATATGGAAGTGTGTGTGAATGCGTGTGTGTGTATGTGTGGGGGTGGTCGTCACAGGGGCTGTACATTAACTATTTAACGCCCCGCTCTCTCTGTCTCTCAGCCGTGCAGCATTTGAACATCACCGAGTAGAAAACAGCCAGCCATGTAAACACGACTAGAATGGATCGGCCTGATGCTTACACGTCGCTCGCTCTGTGTAAAGCCTCTATATATATATATGTATGATTGTCTGACTGTGCGTGTGCGTGTATGTGTGTGTGTGTGCGTGTGTGTGTGTGTGTGTGTGTGTTGTTGTTATCTGTTTGATCCATGTATAATTCAGCCTCTCTCTTCCCCCCCTCTCTTCAACGCCTCTCCTCTGCGCTGTAATAAGCAGGTGGCGTGCTACACTGAGCGTGGCTGAGAAGTGCTGTAATTGGCTTAAAGTAGATGCTATCTTGGTGAAGCCACTAAAAACCCCTCTGCTTGGGAAAGAAGAGAAAAAATATATGTCTTTACAAGCAGACCTTCCCCGCCCGCAGAGAACAACAAGAAAGAGAGAAAGAGACAGAGAGAGAGAGAGAGAGAGAGAGAAAGAGAGAGAAGAGGGAGAGTGTTGAGGGCGGGGAAATAAACAGTGAGGAGGGAGAAAAGGCAGAAAACACTTTTTTATCTTGTAGAGATCCCTGTGGGGTCTGTGGGTTCTCGTAATGATCGAGCACAGAGGACTGTCAAAGGAGGATGCTTACTAACACGGCATCGATCGATGGCACACAGGGAGGAGGCCGTGTAAAACACACTGTGAATGAGCAAGCACTCTCTCTCTCTCTCTTTCTCTCTCTCTCTCTCTCTCTCTCTCTCTCTCCTCCCTCCCTTTCCTTTCCTTCCCTTTTCAGTGCAAGCCTAAAGGTTAAGCTGTCAGTTCTAATCGTGGCGGGTCAGGCCCGTGTGAGCGCGTTTGCTGAACTGCAGAGCGCAGTTGTCCTTCGAAAGCAGAGCTAGCCGGGGCCCAGTAAAGCCATCATGGCAGCCCATTGGACAGCCATAGGGAGCAGATATGCCACCAGGAACACCCCGCTAGGATTATTCACAGCGTTTGCACGCTTGTTTTACTTTGCCACTCCCCGTTTGGTCCCCCTGCCAAACACTGAGGATCAATAATCTGTTGGCGGTGGCAGAGGGTGTGCGAGATGGTGTCTCTTGGAGTCCCGCGTGCGGTCTCGTTTAATTGGATCGTTTCCAGCCTCTGTGCGGAACTGTCGGCCAGAACAAAGCCAGGCTGCCCTGTTGTGACCCCTCTGTTGCCAGTGGTAACCTAACAGGAGTTATCTGCCTCGAGCCATTATGTCTATGGTAATAAAACTGACGTCACTGTATCTATATTTTCCTGTGTCTTCTCTCTCTCTCTCTTTTTTTCTCTCTCTATCTCGTTCTCTCTCATTGTCTCTCTATCTTTCTCTCTCTCTCTCTCTGTCCACAGCTCCTTGCATGAGGAGACAGGAGCCTCTCACTGTCTTTATGGGCATGGAGTGTGCAAATGGCCAGGATGTGAAAGTGTCTGTGAAGACTTTGGACAGTTCTTGAAGTAAGTAATCCAACAATGTCCAGACGTGTCTATTCTTGTGCATGTCAGACTTTGTCTGCTGTGGTTTATTAGGGATTTATGTCATTTGGTATTTTTTTTTATTTAATATATATATATTTCTTTTTTTTAATTCTTTTTTTTTTTTTTTTTTTTGCAATCCAGTGCATATAAATTTTGCCCAGTCATCATGCCTTAGGTATGGGCATGTCAGTAGGAAAGGGGTCCAATCTGTGGCAAACACGTTCAAATGAATCCCATTCAGAGTCTGCAGTTGTCAAATGCCAGCAGTTAGCCTTAGGGCCTCATAAAAGCCTCCATACCCGGCTCTGCCTAATATCCACTGCCAAGCACTTCCTCTCCGTCCGAATGCCATCTCGGTCGAGCCCCCAAATCATTCCAAAGGTCTTGGTTAGCATCTCTCGCTCAGAGAGGTCCCCGAGAGCTTTAAATCAGCGTCTGATTTAGCTTCCTGTCTCCAGCATCGCTAAAATACGGCACTCTGTTCTGGGGTGGGGTGGATTGTGGGGGGTGGGGGGGTTACGCCGTCGGGAAAGGTTAAACACAACCCAGTGTTTCCGTGGCATGAGGGGGGGGGTTGTCTGTCTGTCAGCCTGTCAGAGGGCCTGCTGATATACGGTTGGCCCCCTCACCCTCGCCCCTCCTGCTTGGCCCGTCAGGTCGTCCTGAAACTCGTTAGGAAGCTAATGGTGACTCGCTGATATGGCATACGTGCAGATCTGTTCGCCGTTGCCATGGTGCAGGCAGCCCGAGCCAGAGCCCTTATGAGTCAGACAAAAAAAAAAAAAAAAGGTTTCATGCTCCATCAACAATTTAGCTAATTAGCTCGTTAGTAATTGGGCCGGCTTTGTTGGCAGGCGGACATTAGAGGAGAAGGTGTTTTCCCCCTGCCGTGGATAGCAGGTGATCGCGTCACCATGCGCCAGGGAGCTTCAAAAACGTCAAGATGGAGACACGGGTGGAGGAGAAGTTGGGTGGTGTGTGTTGGGGGTGGGGGGATTGTTTAATTTGAATATTCTAATTAGATTTGTAATTAACTGTGAAATGATGATCATGGTACGTAATGCGGGTGTAAATGTCCATGTCAATTCACGAGAACGCCATTGAAATTGGGAACATTGTTCTTTCATTTATTTATATATTTTTTGTCATGAAAGGAAAGGAGGGTGATCTGAGGATAGACACAGCTGATATGATTTTAGAGCCCCTGCTTTTAAGATGGATGTTTAATGGACAAAGTAAAGGCACCTAGGCTCTTCTGATTTTTACATTGTTTTAAAACAAGCATTAAACTCCTGCTGATGGGCAGAACCCTGTGGTGCTGTTTACTTATTTGTGTTCCTTTAAATGAATGTAAAATAGTCACCAGTTTTGGCTGATTTTAAGGTGATTTAGCTCGGATTTGTCTTGGAGAAATTGTTTGTATTAATAACCTAAATTCAGGTAGCCAATGCAGTTCACTATTTGTTTTTGTTTTTTTTGTAATTAATCCATAATCAACTGTTTGTGACTAAAAGTACAGCTCGTTCTTGTCTGTGCTGTGGTGACCTTATCACAATAATAGCTTCCAACTGAAAGAAAAATCAAATTAATTTAAAAAATAAGATAAATGAAACAAAATGCATGTAAAATATTAAAATAAAAATGAAGTAATAAAAATGCAAGAGTTGTGATGGTGTTTCAGACGGTGGCAAAGGTACTTAAGCTGGTAAAGGCTTGTTGGTTGGACTGCTGTGTTGATCCTCCAAGCACTCCTGTCTTTCCTTTCCACCTCTCCTCGTGGCTTAAAGGCAGCTCGCTGAGGGCTGGAGGAGGAAAATACAGTTAAAATGAGATTAAAAAACAAAAAAACACAGGGAAGTTGTCGTCGCCGCCCTCATCGTTCCCGTCTCCTAGAGTCAGAGGCTTCGTGTCGCAGGAGCCGCACATGAACACAGACAAGCGACAAAAGAGCGCACTGATTTTTGGGTTCACACACACACACACACACACACACGCTCACACAAACACACGCGTGCGCTCACACATGCTGAATGCGCTGAGACACAGGCAGCCTCCTCTGTCGGAGCGTCTCGCAGGAGCGATTGTGGGTGTCAGCCCCGGGCCTTTCAAGTTGCGAGAGATGCCAGTCACTGACGCCTGTACCAGCCTGCGTACACACACCTTTAAAACACCGTTTACATAAAATAGAGTGTCAAAACCAGATGACACCTTTGATGGGGAAGAGGGTGGGGGAAGAGGGGGGAGGGGGTGATGAGAGTGCAGGTAGGTAAGGGGGAATTTAGGGGCTGGGCGGGGGGCTTGCTGCCAGTAGTGAAAATGGTACAGTGCATTTAAGAGATCTTTGTTGTGTTGTTCAGTAAAAACTTGTCAAGATCAGCAATTTAATAGCTCTTCAATGCGCTTTTAAGTGTTTTTTTGTTTTTTTCACCCCTCTTTTTATTTCACCTGGAGAGCTAGCCTAAAGGTGGCTGGCACGTTGTATTAGCTCTGAAGTTGAAATGAAACCCTGCGTGCATTTTGTGTGTGTGTGTGTGTGTGTGTGTGCGCGCGTGTGTACGCATGCAACACCCTAAGACATTTCTATTTATGTACTGCTGTACACTGCCGCGTACACAGAGGGTTTCTAAGCCAGGCTAATGCAGGGCTGCTTTTTCTCCTTTTGTTCAGTTGCTGTCTGACATAAAAGTGTTGAAAAAAAGTTAAAAACAGGCGCTCCTCTGGGGCTTATCAGCCCTTCAGCTGCCTGGCAGTAAGCACGAGTGACTCTAGCAGCGCTGGTCTGTCAGCTGTTTGGGAGGAAATGATCACAACATGAGCTTTTTCTCACATAGATGCCTCCTCTCTCTCTCTCTCTCTCTCTCTCTCTCTCTCTCTCTATTTCTTTCTTTTTCTCTCTCACACTCATTCACACACACACACACCACACACACACACACACACACACACACACTAACACACACACAGACACATTTCCCACCCTCTCGCTCTCTCCTCTCTCACCCTTTCTTTCTCAATCACTGTATCACTCATTCAGCCACTGCTTCAATCAGTCTCCTACTCACTCACTCAATCTATCACTCATGCACTTTTTTCTCTGATACACAAGTTGGGAGGGAGACAAAGTACTGGTGAAAGTTTCCTCGGATGGACCATATGTACACAGATACACACATACATACACACACACACACACACAAGCATTCATACATTAAACCTTGATATATAGTGCATGGTCTTTTAGATAATTCTTATATTTTTAGCTATACATTTTACAATTCTACAGTCAAGCTCAACAGACACCCATATACTACATGTACAAATAACACATGCACATGCACACACACACACACACACACACACACACACACACACACACACACACACACACACACGCATGCACACACACACACATACACACAGGCACACATACACACACACAAGCACGCATACAAACACTCACACACACACAGGCACACATACACACACGCACACCACACACACACACACACACATACACACAGGCACACATGCACACACACACACAAGCACGCATACACACACTCACACACACACACACGCATACACTCCTAAGGGCAGTCGTAGCAGCATTCATTGCTTCCTGCTGCCACAGCACACCCAGTAAACATGGCAGCCACCGCCCCTAAGCCTGACCACCAGGGCCTCTAACTGCCCGTTAATTAAACCCACCAGGGCTCCCGCAGACAGGCCACGCTTGGCCCCGCTGCCCCCAGGATGGCTGCCCCTTGGGCGGCCAGATGTCTGCTGGGGAGAGGGGTTCCCTGGAAGTCGGGGCACTGTTTGCGCAGTGTCAGCGGTATGTGGCAGGAGCCGAGTTGTGTGGTCAGTGCATTTCGTTTTTCTCTCTCTTACCCCTGGTTCTCTCCCACTGCCTTGGTGTACAAATGCTTTTGTTCTGTCTGCCTGTGCCATTGTTTTTTTTTTTTTTTCTTTGATTATGTTTCATTCTTTTTTAAAGTTATCTCACAGTGTTTTCCTCTTTTTCTCCATTATGTTTTCACTTTGCCTTGCTTGCCTTCCCACTTCTGTCATTGATTCTGCATTTCTGTTTCTTCCGGAATCATTTTGGTGCCTGCTTATATGTGTATACACATTTAATATAAATTTTTTGAAAAAACATCTGTCATTCTTTTTTTCCACCATCCAGGCACCCCCCCCCCCCCCCCTCTCTCTCTCTCTCTCTCTTTCTCTCTTTTTTTCTCATACTGCATGCAGTCCTCCTGCATGTGTGTTGGAATGATGTAGGACCCTCATGTCCAGCCTACACATTTGTGTGTGTGTGTGTGTGTGTAGGTTATTTACAGCATGCTACTGGCAGCCCTGTGTGTCGGAGGCTTAATCTAGCATGCTGTGGCAGCCCCATTATGGGTCAGGAGGTTAAGATGCTGTAGCAACCGCAGTTTTACACGTTCACCGCTCATCATCATCACACACACACACACACACACACACACCACAACCATCATCACACCCACTCCCCCGTGTAGGCATCTACATTTAGCTTATCGTCTTCTCTCTCTCTGTCTGTCTGTCTCTCTTTCCCAAATCAAATAACTGCTGTATTGGCATGAATGAATAAAGCAGACGCTGCCAACGCTGCATTTGTGACACTGACGTGAACATGGGTGTGGTAGTGTGTAGTGAGTATTAACTGACATCATGTCTGTTATTCTAACCTCGGTCTCTTCATACCTCCTCTCCTACCTCTCTCTATCCCTCCATCCCATTTTCAATTCTCTCTTGCTGTTCATTTCTACCTTCTTCTCCTGCCCTTTTTTATCCTGCCATCAGTTCTCTATACGTTATCTGTATTCTTGTCTTTCACCAATATTCATCATTCATTCTTTCTCTCTCTCTCTCTCTCTCTCTCTCTCTCTCTCTCTCCATCTGTTTGTTCAGGCACTTGTTCTCCTCCTCCCCTCCTTGCTAATCTGTCACTCCATTTTTTCATTCTCTACATTTCATCCCTTTATCTCTCTCTCTTCATTCTTGGTTGTCATCCCACCATCTCTCTCTCTCTCTCTCTCTCTTTCTGTCTCTCGGCCTCTCGGCGGGGCCCCTCCATCTCATGTCTGTCTCTGTCTGGAGGCCTCCCCAGCAGTCGAGGCCCAGGCTATTCCCCGCGCCACAAACAAAAATCAATACGCCTGTAAAGTGACCCATAAATTACAGCCACTCCAGAGGTGTTTGTTCAGGCAGGGGAGTGGGGAGGGGAGTGGTGGGGTGTGGGGTAGACGCACTCCTTAGCCTTGGCAGAGTCCTCTCAAGTGCGCACGCACACACGCACACACACACACACACACACACCCATACACACCCATACACACACACACACACACACACACATGCACACAAACACATGCACAGACACACATTCACTCACACTTGCTCTCTCTCTTTCTCTTATACTCATGTAGTCACACACACACACACACACACACACACACACACACACACCTTTTTTCATCTCCCCTCACCTCTCTGTTGTGTTTGAACTGCACTGGCTGAGCTTGGTCTCATTAGGGGATATCGGTGACTGCATCTAGCTCTCGCCCATCCCATATATGCCCATACACCCTCTCTCTCTCTCTCTCCCTCTCTCTCCCTCTCTCTCTCTCTCTCTCTCTCTCTCTCTCTCCCTCCACCTCTTTTTTAAGCCACTGTGTTTATTATGCATGGTCTATTCATCTGAATGTTTAATCTGCATGTGGTAATCAGGGTTTAAATCGCAATTGCCAAACACAGAGCCACACCGGACAGAACCGCCACCAGAGCAGGAAAGGTGAGATAGAGAGGGAACAAAAACGCACACACACACACACACACACACACACACACACACACACACACACTTAGCAGAAAGCAGATGGAGAGAGAAGGAAACACGATCTACCGCAAAACACGACCACAAACCACAAACTAGACTCTCAAAACCGATCCTTTTTTTTTTTACCTCCTCAAAAAGAAAAATGATACTAATATTATTAAGATGCACCTTGGAGCACTAAACGCCTCTGCTGATTCTAGGATGCCTCTTATACAGCAACATGCTCTTAATTTCATCCTCTTTCTTTGTTGAATTCTTTATTTGAATATATTATTATTTATTTATTTATCTATCTACTGCACCGGGTAGCAAACTCTCTCCGGGGGCCTGCTGGCCACTGCGCCTCCCGGCCCTCTTTGAAGCAGCTGCGTGTTCTGACACGCGCCATACATCAAGTGAGTTAGATAGCATTATGAGCATTGAAATGAAAAGGGTATTTGCAACATTAGTTCCCCCCGTCTTCCTGCGAGGGACCTGATTAAATGATTAATGAAATGCTCCTTTTGCACGCGCCATCTGAAACAGCAATTAAGCACCGGAGGAAAGAGAGGAGGAACTCTCTCTCTCTCTCTCACTCTCACTCTCTCTCTCACACACACACACATACACACATCATTTCTTTCCTATTCCTTCTTTCTATCAGTCCATCTCTCTATTTCTTGTTCTCCCTCTTATCCATCCATGTCCCATCTTGCTCTCCTCTCTCTCTCTCTCTCTCTCTCTCTCTCTCTCTCTCTCTCTTTCTCTCTGTCTCTCCTCCTCTCTCTCCTGATGTATAATGGAGGATTGTGGAGCATCAGAGCTGGGCTTGTCTGAAAGGCGTAAACGAGGAAAGATGAAACGCTGCAGTTCTAAACGGCCGCGGGATGTAATTGAATGCCAAGCAAGGCTATTGTGCCCACAAATGACTTCAAGTGTGGTTTGCCACAATGACAGACAAGTTGTTATTTTTTTTGCACACAGCATAATGCAGCAATAGTCTGTGTGTGTGTGTGTGTGTATGTGTTTGAGTCTGAGTCTGAGTTTGTGTGTGTTTGCATATGCCTCCATAAAGCTGTGTGTGTACCATGTATCTGTATCTGTTTGTGAGTGTGTGTGTGTGTGTGTGTGTGTGTGTGTGTGTGAGAGACTAAAGCTCACACTAATGCACCAGGGGCTGTACAGTAAACGATCATTGAAGGGTCTGCAAGCTAACCTATAATTACGGAGAGGAAAGTGGCAGCTTTGGCATTTCATAAGCATGTCTCTCCTCCACACGCGCTTTGTGAGGTTTGTCACCGGCGATAATTTAGATAGAGGCTCATTACCCCACATCACAACACTTAAAAAAAAAGCCTCCTCGCCTGCCCGCCCTCGCACACACACACACACACACACACACATTCACATACACACACACATTCACACACACACACACACACACACATGCAGAGGCTCAGAGGTCCGTGCTAATGGCCGGACTCTTTTGTATCCTGCAGACAAAATCCAATCAAGACAAAAGAGAGAGAGAGAGAGAGAGTGAGAGATGGAAAAAGAGGGGGAAAGAGAGAGAGGGTGAAAACAAGAGAGAATGAGAGAGAAAAAAGGGAGTAAGAAGGAAAAAAAATGTCATTGATGGTTATTGCTGTCTGCTGTTTTTTTTTTTTTTTTTTTTTTTTTTTTGAAATCCCTCCCTACTCCCCCTTCACACTCACACACACACACACACACACGCTCACACACACACACACACACACGCACACACACTCCCTGTAATGAGAGGACCAATGGATGTGTTTAATATGTCGCCTGAATAAGCGTTCCTTCTGAAGAGACTGTCTGTCCCTCCCCTCCATCCTCTCCAGCTCCCACCCACACTAGTCACCCCCCCACATACACACACACACACACACACACACACACACACACGCACACGCACATCTACCCACATCCCCTCCACCTTTTTTTTTTTTTTTTTGAAATGTTACTCAAGTTAAATTGCGTTTATTGTTTTGGATAAATGATGAAGACAAAGACATTTTCTGCAGAGGCCCCCTTTTTTGGAGCGCCAACATCTTTTCTCCTCTCCTCTCCTCCCCTCTCCTCCTCCTCCTCCTCCTCCTCCTCTCCTCCCTTTCTCCTCTCTCTCTCTCTCTCTCATTCTCTTTCTCTTTCTCTTTCTCCCTCTCTTTCACTCTCTGCTCCACGCGTGGTAGCTCTATTGTGATGTAAAACACTGGCTTTCAGGCGGTGATGGAGAGAGCCCCCGTGCTGGCGCCGTGAAACAATGCGCCCCGATGACTCCCGCGTCCGCCACCGCCACCCGCCACCCGGCAGCAGTCACGCTCATCTGATAATATTATTAGTGAGGGGGAGGCAGAGGGAAGGGAGGGATCTTTTATTATCATCATTTCTCCAAAACCCTGGAATAGCACGGATAGAGCGGTTGCTTGACAGTCGTGATGTTTTTTTTTTGTTTTGTACGTTAGTTTGTTTATTTTTGTTTGTGTCATGAGTTGAGCAAATCTAAAATAGCACTCCGGTTGTTTGTTTATGAGTATCTGCGCACATACAGAATGTGTTGGTGTCTGTTTGGGTCGTGCAAAGTTTGTTTCACTGACGTGTGTGTGTGTGTGTGTGTGTGTTTGTCTCCACAGGCACCTTAACAGTGAGCACGCTCTCGACGACAGAAGCACAGCACAGTGTCGAGTCCAGATGCAGGTTGTCCAGCAGCTAGAAATTCAGGTGTGTGGTCCCTCTGAGTGTGTGTGTGTGTGTTAGTGTGGTGTGGTGTTTGCACATCTGTATGTGTGTGTGTGTGTTTGTGTGGCGTGGTGTGGTGTTTGCACATCTGTGTGTGTGTGTGGTGTGTGTGTGTGTGTGTGTGTGAGGTAATTTCTTAATGCAACACTTCTCATAGAAGACCACATAGAGTGTCACTAAACAGCATCAGGCCTTATCTCAGTATTATCCCATGAGAGCATAACAGCGATGCTGTCATTTATGTGTGTGTGTGTGTGTGTGTTTGTGTGTGTGTGTGTGTTATGCGTTTGTATGTTTCCTTTTTTCTAACAAAAGCCATTATGCCCATTTTAATTGAATTAGGGCTCCTGTGCTTGTTTTTCTCTTTTTTTCTCTCTCTCCCCTCCTCTTCCTCTCCCACCCCTCCCAATTAATATGCGGCCCTCTCGTTCGGTCGGAGTTAATTAAATGCACCCAGCACCTGAAGGAAGCTGGGAGGAGAGGTGGCAATGAGGGCCTCTATTTTCAGTAGGTGGGGCGTGACCTTATTAAGGAGTCACAGCGGCAAGATAATGAGAGCTCTGATTGAAGGACATGGCCAGACACCAGTCCTAACACCAACGTGTGTGTGTGTGTGTGTGTGTGTGTGGTGTGTGTGTGTGTGTGTGTGTGTTTGTCAGGTTGTCTCACACACCCCCTATATGGAGAGACCTCCTTAGGTGACACTGGTCAACACCTTGTCAGGCCTTACCTTCCTGCTAATTCGCACGTGCACACACACACACACACACACCACACACACACACACGCACACGTGTGTGTATCTGTACCTCTTCCTACATACTACACACCTGCACATGCTTCAGATCCTACACACCTGCAAGCACACAAGAGCATAGACTTCCTTATAACCTTTTGACCCTCTCAGAACTCAACTGGCCTCATTTCTTTAGATTTCAGAGGATGAAAATAAATAATTTCCTTTGGGACACGAGGAAACACATTCACACACTCACATGTACACACACACACACATGCTTACACACACACACACACAAACACACACCTGTGCACATACCGTGCACCTTCTGGACCTACCTAGTGACCAATTACACGGCCATGTCTTTTTTCTTCTCTCTCTCCTGCTATATCTCTTACTCTCCTGCTTCGAAGGCCTCAGTAATGAGGCCCAGACCAGTGTGTGTGTGTGTGTGTGTGTGTGTGTGTGTGTGTGCGTGCAAGTGTGTGAATGTACAGTATGTGTGTTTACATGTGTGTGTTTGCATGTGTGTGTGTGTTTGTACATGCATGGACCCTGGCCTCTCTCCTCTCCCCTCCACTCCCCCTTGTCACTGCCCGCCCCCAAGTTAGATTGATGATAGTCCGTTGCCGTGGGCCCTTAACTGGACCTTTGAGGGCCTGAGTGTGAGCTCGGAGGCGGCCCCCGTGATCGGCCCCCGGGATCGGCCCCCGCCGCGCGGGACCCCTTTCACCCCCGCTGCCAGCTGCCGGCAGTCCTCGGCCGCTAACTGCGTCCACAGGACATTGAGTGGGCGCCCCGGACGCCTCTAATTTGCCGCCGCGGCTAGCTCGTTACTGTCAGCCTCGCCTGCAACCCCCACCCTCTGACCCAAATTCCTTGCTATTGACAAAAAGATGAAGTGCTATTTGTTTTTGCCTGACCCTCGCTGACACCACCCGACCACCACCACCACCCCTCCGCCAGCACTGCCAGGAGTGTTACTTGTCCTCCCACTCGTCTCCTAGCCTCTCTCTCTCTCTCTCTCTCTCTCTCTTTGCCTCCCTTCTTATAGGTCTTCCATTCCTTTATCTCTCTCTCTCTCTCTCTCTCTCACCTTTCTACTTCTTCCTGTATTGCGTTTTTCCCTTTTTCCTTGCCACTCTTTTTCTCTTTATCTTAACCTTTCTTTCTCCCTCTCTTTATGCCTCTCTCTCTCTCTCTCTCTCTCTCTCTCTCTCTCTCTCTCTCTCTCTCTCTCTCTGTGTCTGCCCCTTTTCTCCCAGTCCTGAGTTGGGCTGTGGAAACTGCTCTGTTCTGGGCATATGTAGGGTTCATTACTGCCAGACGAGTTCAATAGCAAGATGTATTACTGTGCCGCTGTTGTGTGTGTGTGTGTGTGGGGTTGGGTCGCTTGAATTTAACACCCCTCTGTTTTCTCCCGCTGTCTTTCTTTCCTCTCCTCTCTCTTCTTTGCCATCACCCCTTCCCCAACGCCCTCTCCCTCTCCCTGTCTGTCTGTCTGTCTGTCTGTGTTTCTCTGTCTGTGGTTAACAGCTTTCTAAAGAACGCGAGCGTCTGCAGGCGATGATGGCCCACTTACACATGCGACCCTCTGAGCCAAAGCCGTCTCCCAAACCTGTGAGTATATTTTCTTGTACACACCAAACACGCGTGGATACACTCATACACTGAAACCTGTGGGTTTACCTGGAACACACACTCACACACACGTACACATACACACACACACACACTCACTCACTCAATCCTGTGAGTGCATATTGCTCTGCACACTGCAAACAGCCCGTCCGACTCTCACCAAGAGCCCCGAGACTGATGGAGTGTGTGAAGCCAATAGGATTTGTAATACCAGGTTACATACATCTCAATCAAATGTGTGTGTGTGTGTGTGTGTGTGTGTGTGTGTGTGTGGTGTGTGTGTGTGTGTGTGTGTGTCTGTGTGTCTGTGTGTCTGTGTGTGCGCCTGCCTGCCTTCCTGCCTCCCTCCCTGCCTCTGTCTCTGCCTCTGCCTCTGTGTGTCTGTGTCTGTTTATGTGTGTGTGTGTGTGTG
>PYXC01002464.1:1507500-1530000 GCA_015244755.2 Tenualosa ilisha | reverse complement strand
TTTGCACACATTTCAGAAAAAATTACATTTAAATATTATTGCTCTCTCACACACATATGTATACACATATACACACATTTGCTCTCTCACACACATATGTATACACATATACACACATTTGCTCTCTCACACACATATGTATACACATGCCCTAGTAAATCCATGCCGTCTCATACCACACGTACAGACATACATGTCCACACACACTTGCACACACGCACACACGCATTCACACAGTTTAATTTCACACTATGCAAAATAGACAAATAGGGCGCAGCACAGTGCATGCATATTGCATGAGTGCTAATTACAGTGAAATAGAAAACGATACAATATTTATTACGTTTCATGCCTGCGTGTGTGAGCGTGCTAAGCTCTGCATTCCGAAGCCCCCGATTTGATGTTTATATTTACTAGTGTTGTCAAGGCGCCGGGCGAACATGAATTATGCAGATGGCTACAAAATATCTACACGCCGCTAATTTCATGGCTGTGTTAATGCTAAAGATTTCTCGCGAGAGAAATTAATTAAAAATGCATTTTGTTAGACATGTAAAATGTTGATCTGATGTGCCCTCCCCATCCCTCCCCCACCCCATCCCTCGTTCTCTCTGCCTCTCCTCTCTCCCATCCCTGCCTTTATATTTGTTCCCAACCCCTACTGATACCTAACATGCGTTCACTTCCTTGAGGATTTACATTTGCCAATTATTTCAGGTGGTGACAAAGTATTTACTTTTCCAGAGATCGCCCCAAACTATGAGTTCTATAAGAATGCCGATGTGAGGCCGCCCTTCACGTACGCAACTCTTATTAGACAGGTAAGAAGCGCCAGGAATAAGTTAGCTTCTGGCCCATTAGATTCAAATTAATTGCTGCTTAAATAAAAAGAAGCCTGAAGGGTCTAACTCTCTCTCTTTCTCTCTCTCTGTGTGTGTGTGTGTGTGTGTGTGTGTGTGTGTGTGTGTGTGTGTGTGTTGTCATTTGTCCATTTGTCCATCTTCGTGTTTATGTGTGTGTTTTGTATGTGTGTGTTTGTGTATGTTTTGTGTGTGTGTGTGGTGTGTGTGTGTGTGTGTGTTGTGTGTGTTTTTCAGGCAATCATGGACTCCTCTGACATGCAGCTCACTCTTAATGAGATTTACAGCTGGTTCACACGCACCTTTGCCTACTTCCGTCGCAATGCCGCCACCTGGAAGGTAAATCACACACACACACACACACACACACACACACACACACACACACACGCCCAATAAAGGTGCATTTCTGTAGGTGCTTAGGTAGGTGACAGAGTCCTAGCATGGACATTTCTTTGCTTGACAAGAGGGAGATTAGCATCTCGCTTCCCCTCGTTTCAACCTGCCTCTTGAATAGAGTACATTTCCTCCCTCCCTCCTCTCTCTCTCTCTCTCTCTCTCTCTCTCCCTCTCTCTCTCTCTCTCTCTCCTCCTCACCTCCCTCTTTCTCTCTCGGTCTCCTTTCTCTTCCTCTCTCCCTTTCTCCGACTGACAGGTGAAAGAATAATTTTGCCTGTGATACCGTCTCTCTGATGCGGTGCAATTAATAGGCGCTGTGCTGTGGCAGGGCGGCGAGGGCCTGGACATGCTAATTACCAGTCGTCTCCTCCATCATCAGCACCTTTTGTTAGATGCACCTTCTGTCTCTCGCCCTCTCTCTGTCTGCCCCCCTTTCTTCCATCTCTTTCTTTCCCTCCTTGTTTCTCTCTCTTGCTCTCTCTCTCTCTCTCTCTCTCTTGCTCTCTCTCTCTGTTTCTCTCTATCCATTTTTCACACATCCATTGCATATTATTGGTTAATTACTTTTTGAGAGATGCTTGTTTGCTTTCCCGGAACGCGGCACGGAGAGCTTTATATTGATGTGTGTGTGCCTGTGTGTGTGTGTGTGTGTGTGTGTGTGTGTGTGTGTGTCTGTGAAGCGGCTGGGACACACACGTGAGAGGTTAAGGTCGCACAGCCCCAGCTAACAGGGGAATTAATCTGCCAGAATGAGAGGGGTACTGGTGATGGTGATGGCGGGGGGTGGTGGTGGGGGTGTGGGGGGGTCTTTATTTACCAGAACAAAGGGCCTCATTTGTAATGCACCCCCCACCCCGCCATGACCACACCACACCACCACCACCACCACTGTTCCCTCTCCTACAGCTTTATTGTCTGCCTACCCAACAACAGGAGCAGGGAATGGGGTCCGAGCTCTGAGCCTTCCACAGATTTATTTAGAGTAGGGAAAATCCGGAGAGCATGCATCTCTCAAAAACACCTAACAGAGCTCTTACCGGTTTCCTTACCTGTATCACTCGGTAGGGCAGGGGACTTCATCCGGTGTGTGTGTGTGTGTGAGAGTGTGTGTGTGGTGCAGTTGTATTATTGCACATTTCTAATCAGAATGCTAAGTGTCTGTGAGCACTAGACTTGCCAAAGTGAATTAATTTGGATTTGGAATGCAAATGATTCCAGCATGAACCAGCAGCTTAGTGTGCAATGCAGCTGTCCGGTTTGAGGGACACACACACACACACACACACACACAGTCACCAACCTTTGTTCAGTGTTTTTCAGCATAGCAGATAGTTTCTCATCATATGCAGACACAGAAGTCAGGTCAGTTACAGTACAATTGAATGACCACCAGTGAACATACACACGCACACGCACACACACATACATTCACCGAGCAGTCCATTTGCTTACTAAGTCAGTAGGCATGGCTTAGTTGGCTTTTTTCCCTTCTTTTTTGTCAGGGAGTCATATAGGTGCTGTTTGCATCCCTGGCTCTCTGTACTCTGCCTTTTCACAGAGGGCTTTAGAGGAGAGGAGGGGAGGAGAGGAGAGGAGAAGAGAAGAGAGTAGAAGGAGGAACCAGGCTGCAGCAGGCTTGTCATTTGATTAACTGAGAGAATTTTTAAAAAGGAATGAAAGGTGATTTAATATCTCAGCTTGGTCTCATCAACTCCTCTCTCTATCTCTCTCTCTCTCTCTCTCTCTCTCTCCCTTTCTCTCAGCTTTCTCTTTTCTCCCCTCCCTCCTTTCTTTTCTTTCTTTCCTCCATCCTCTCCATCCTTCTTTCCCTCCCTCCCACCCTGCCTCTCTCTTTCTCTCTCTTTCTCCTTTCTCTGCCTCTTTCACTCCCTCCCTCCCTCACTTCTCTGTCTTCTTCTTCTTCTTCAGCAGCAGCAGCAGCTTATTAGGTCTAACTATATAGCATGCATAATAAAAACGCTCATTTGCTCATTAATATTAAAATTATCATATTGAGAGCCATGGGCATTAAGATCAATCAAATCCCGGGATTTCCAGGTCAGATTCGGGTTGTGCTTATGAGGTTTTTTTTTTTTTTTTTGGTTTCTTTTTTCCTCTTTCTATCCCTTACAGAATCATTTTCTTTCACAAGACAGAAAGGAAAAAAATAAAATAAAAAATAAAAAACTCTGTCGCCCACCCCACCCCCCCCCCCTCCCGCCCCCAACCACCACACCACCCACCCACCCCACCACCCCTTGAAATAATACATAGACAAAGTGTAATATTCAAGCAAAGGTTATTATTTGTAGGGCCTTGCTGGGCGTTTTAATTAAAAAAGGAAATCTTATAGGTTTAAGAGGATGGGAATAGCAGATTTTTTTTTTCCTCCCTCCCCACCAAGATGTCTCAGTGTGACACATGCATGTTGCAGTGCAATGTTTTTAAGCAGCAATATTTTTTTATCAGCCAGCCCTACAAATCCTGCTATGAAATGGACACTAGTACCTTGTGTGATGTTACAGCACTGCTAAATAATGTTGCGGGTTATACAGCGTGTGTCAACACTAATATACTGCCCAGTTATGATTTCCCTTTTATTGGAGTCTTTAATCCTCTTTGTCCACAAGGGCTGTTTATAGTTGTGACAACCAGAGTGTGTGTGTGTGTGTGTGTGTGAGTGAGTGTATGTGTGTGTGCGCTTATGTGTCAACACCATCTTATTTAAGAGCAACAACAGCGTCTTTGCTCTCTGTAATGGGACAGCCATTCCCCTCGCTTATTAGCATGCCTTTTATATGAAAGACCTCTTCTTTTATTCTGGTCATCATTAAGTTAATGTTCCGTTCATTACATAAATGATTGGTCTGGTTGTGAGAGAGAGAGAGAGAGAGAGAGTATGTGTGTGTTTGGGTGTAGTATTTATTCTTTGTTAGTAGGCTCGTGTAGTCTGACTTTTAGTAGGTCTGTTTGGTTAACTGTGTATATTTGTGTGTGTGTATGTGTGTGTGTGTGTGTGTGTCCGTGTGCATTTGTTTGTTTGTTCCCGCAGAATGCTGTGCGTCATAACCTGAGTCTGCACAAGTGTTTTGTGCGCGTGGAGAATGTGAAAGGGGCCGTTTGGACAGTGGATGAGATGGAATACCAGAAGAGGCGTTCCCAAAAGATCACAGGGTGAGTTCCGAAACACACACACACACACACACACACACACACACACACACACACACACTTGCAAATTCACATTTTCAGTTCAGGGCACATCCATGCAGTGTACATATCACACATACTGTAATCTCAATTAATTACACACTGTCAAAACAAGTCCACTGCTCAACCAACAAGGGTCACCCTACACAGACACTCACACACACCAAAGTACTTGTCAGTGGGTGCTGTTGCTGTAATATATTGCTTAGAATATACGGGACAGCACTATACTGTGGTATGATGGTGTTTAATATACAGTCCCAGGATGATGTTTCCTTGTGAGTTCCTAAGGTCTGATCTTGTTTTGTCCTCCATGGTGTTTCCACAGAAGCCCCACATTGGTGAAGAACCTGCCCTCCAGCCTGGGATATGGAGCAGCCCTCAATGCCAGCCTGCAGGTAAGCACCATAAACACACACGCACTCACACACACAGTCAGTTAGCACAGCCACTGGCTACAGACATCCACCACCCTGACGAAAAATTACTGATGGGATTGCAAGTGAATAGACAGACACACACCCACCCTGCAGGCCTGTGTCTGTGTGTGTGGGCGTGGGGGAGTGTGTGTGGGTGTGCGTGCGTGCGTGCACACATACACACACACACACACACACACACACACACACACACACACACACACACACACACACACATGCATCAGTCTGTCATGCAGGTGACACTTAGAGACAAGAAGGACACCCTGTGGCATACTCTGCCAGCACTTCAGACGCCCCCCCCCCCACACACACACACACACACACACACACACACACACACACACACAGAGTCTCTCTCTCAAAGACACAGACACTCTCTAACCTCGTCACCCAACTCAACCCCCCCCCCCACACACACACACAAACACACATACACATCTCTTCCTCTCCTCCTCCTCCTCGCCAGATTGATAGAGGCCTTTGCAAATGCACGGGGCTGGGGCATTAATATTTATCCGGGCTGTCATAAATGATTTGGCTTCATAGCGAGGGCCAGCCAGGAGCTCATGGCAAAAACTTTAAAATTTCATTACTGTATATAACTTTAATGTGCAGGAGCCAGAGAGAGGAGGCTGACAAGAGTTTTCATTATTTGGGGGGAAGAAGTTTTTTTCTGTCCTTTCGGGTGGGGTGTGGAAAAGAGGAGGCAGAGCATTTTAATGTTGGGGTCTGAAGTTTAATGGTGGCTTTACGGAGCGCGCTCACAGAAAACAGATACTATACAAGCTGTCATCCGTTTTGTTCCTTTTATTTTCAATGCTTTTATTTGGTTGTTAGGAAGGTACAATCGAGTTTTGATTTCTTGTTGCATGGTGTCTGTGTGTGTGTGTGTGTGGTGTGTGTGTGTGCATGTGTGTGCGCGCGCGTGTGTGTATTTTGACAGCTGTGTATGTAAAATGTGGACATGAAGTGTTATGACCTGTGAATAGAGTTTCCTTCTCTTCCCCTTCCCTACCCCTGTGTCAACCCCTCCTCTCTCATTCCATCTAACTATCCATCCATCTGTCCATTACTCTTCCCCTTTCTCTATCTATCCATCTATCTATCTATCTATCTATCTATCTGTCTATCTATCTATTTATTCTACCTCTCTCACACCCATGCTTTAAACATATATAGTTGCAGTTTTATAGTGCCTCTGCTGTAAGTCACCCAGAAGGAACTACACCCAAGTCACATGACTTACTATGCAGCCAAACTATCAGAACTATTAGTAACCAACTCTTTCTGTCCTTCTCTCTTTCTCTCCCTCCAACCCTGCCCCTCTATATCTATATGTCTCTCTCACTCTCTCTTTACTCTCTCTCTCTCTCCATCCCTGCCCCTGCCCCTCTATATCTCTATACGTCTCTCTCTCTCTCTCTCTCTCTCTCTCTCTCTATCTTTCTCGCTCTCTCTCTTTCTCTCTCTAAACCCTCTTTCATACTCTTCTTATCCTCCTCCTCTTTTTTTATTTTGTATCTCTTTTCCCACTTCTTTTCTGGTCTCTCTCTCTCGATTCCTTCTCACTGTCAATTTCTCTCTCTCTCTCTCTCTCTCTCTCTCTCTCTCTCTCTCTCTCCCTCTCACCCTCTCTCCCCCACCCCCTTCCTCCTCCTCCTCCTCCTCTTCCTCCTCCTCCTCCTCCTCTCTCCCCCTCCTGGCTGTAGGCTGCGTTGGCGGAGACATCCATGCCCTCTCTGCTAGGTGGTGCAGGCCTGCTGAACAGCAGCTCAGCGGGGCCCCTGGCCGGCAGCCCCCCCATCCTTATGAGCGCCAGCCCCCCCAGCCTGCCCCCGCCCACCCACGAGGAGCTCAACGGGGCCCTAGAGCACCTGGACACCAACGGACACACCAGCCCTGGCTACTCCCCGCAGACTCACCTGTAAGTGGACACACACACACACACACACACACACACGCACACTCACACACACACAGCTCGCATTGCCCTATTAGTCTGTACACAGGCTTACAAACACACACACTACACTGACACATCAACATTGACTCTAATCCATAAATTTAATAAATACCCCACCCATGTACATGCGTGCATGCACACATACACACACACACACACACACACACACACACACACACACACACAGACACATGTTCATATAAGCATGCTTGCTCTAACTCTGTCCACTCCTTGCAAACTACTCCATTAGAACACACACACACACACACATGTTCATATAAACATGCTTGCTCTGTCCACTCCTTACAGACTACTCTAGTAAAACACACACACACACCACACACACACACACACACACACACACACAGAGAGAGAGAGAGACAGACCAACACCCACATCAAGGAGCATTAAGTGCCTCACCCGAGGTTACATTTCTGTGTGGCGGTGTTTACCTCCGTCACCTATAGAGCAGTGGGCGTCCATTAGCCATGCAGTTTTAATTACACCTGTGTGGGCATTGTAGGGGTGTAGACAGTATATTTTATGCAAGACTGTCCCTATTAATATTTAGCAGCTAACTGTGTCATTAATTACTTTAAAATCTTGGCCTCTCCATCTTCTTTAATGGTGCAGAGAGAAGGGAGGCCTATTAAAAATGAATGTCGTGTGGGTTTCAGGAAAATGTGTGTGGTGTGTGTGTGGTGTGTGTGTGTGTGTTGTTGTGTGTTGTGTGTGCGTGTGCGTGTGTGTGTGTTAGAGAGAGAGAAATGAGCTTCCCCTAATAGGTGATGTCACACGTGTCGCTGTGCTGTGTACACCAAAGCAAATACTGGGAAGGAATACCAATACAGACTGTGTCCTATACAGAGAGAGCTTTCTTTCTCTCTCTCTCTGTCTTTCTCTCTCTCTCTCTCTCTCTCTCTCTCACTCACTCTCACTCACTCTCTCCAGTCATGTTTCTTGAATAAAGGACATTTGATGTGAAAGGACATTGATTATTGCGATTGATCATAGCACATTGATATACTTGTAGATTTGTGTGTGTGTGTGTGTGTGTGTTTAGCATGTTGATATACTTGTAGATTTGTGTGTGTGTGTGTGTATAGCACATTGATATATGTATAGATCTGCCATGAATTAGTACCAGAAAGTCCCCATTCCTTAACGCGTGAGTGTATGTGTGTGTGTGTGTGTGTGTGTGTGTGTGGTGTGTGTGTGTGTGTGTGTGTGGTGTGTGTGTGTGCGCACCTCAGCATTAATGTAAGTAGGACAGGGGGGAGTAAATAGGACACATTTGAAGATCAGACCCATCCTGTCTATCCTATCTCATATGCACACACACACAGCACACACACAGGCATAGGCACAGACACACACACACAAACATACACACGCGCACACACACACACACACAGGGACATGCTACAACAGCAGAAATGGAAGAAGTGTGTTTAGTGAGAGTGAATGTGCGTGAGGCTTTGAATAATGCACAACAGCATGATGCTTGCTAAAGAGGCTATTTCTCTCCCACCCACAGAAACACACACACAGGCACACACACACACACACACACACAAACACACACACACACACACACACACAAACAGTCTCAGAAGACAGCTTGAGTTCCAAATCAACTGAACAATTAGACAGCACCCCTCCCTGTTCAGCATTCTATTCCCCTTATGAGGTCAGCCAAACACCTCAGATAGCTCCATGGGTGTGGGTGTGTGTGTGAGTCTGTGGTGTGTGTGTGTGTGTGTGTGTATGTGTGTGTGATTGCATTTTCATGTGTTTTAGATGTAAATGCAGAAATATGGACTGAATAGATGTTCCTTATGTTGCACAGGGGAAACGGTGGGCATAACTGTGGGCAGCTGTTTCACATAAGACACCTGTACACACACACATACACACACATACACACATACACACACACACTGACACTGAAACTGTTGGTGTCATTAGTCCCAGCATGATCATCAGTGATAATGCCCCTTTTGATGTGCTTGCGTCTTCAGTGGACCGCAAATACGAATCTCATCCACTCTCTCTTTCTCTCTCAGACACACATTCATGTGCAGACACTCGCGCTACACACAGACAAGTACACAAACAGCCACTCATTAAAACCTAAATGACCTATCTTCTGCTTCTAATAAAGTGGCAAGCCAGTGGAAGAACTAATAATTCCCCACTCACACACACACGCATACATACATAAACGCACACACACACTACACACACACACACACACGCCGCTACAGACACGGCTAAGATGATGATAATGACTGCAACACAGCACGACTGAGCATCAGCATTATTTGTATTAGCACATGATAGCGCACTTAGCTTAGCCTAGCCTAGCTTTGCTCTTACCTAATGATCAAAAGAACATTAGGAATCTATCCATCTTTTACCCAGCACTTGGTATTGTATCTAGACTTTCACATCTGAGGGGGTTACTTGTTGTGCCTAGCAGGGCAAAAGAGTAGCTTATTGATGTTTAACAAAGTTGGTTTGGCCTCAGCACTCAATCCCAGAGTGCACGAGGATGTTCATTCAATTGCATGTAGCCTTTTGTTAACATGTGTTGTGCAGTCTTAATTATGTGTGGGTAGTTGTTTGCCGTTGTGGTGGGGTGAAAGCTAGCCTGTGAGCTCTCAGGAGAAAGTAGCAATGTTATTTTGTTTTTCTTTTACTTTACCTCTTTTCCCTTTATTTATTTTTCCCCTCGTGTCGCGATCAAGGCTTTAGAAGTCAAGGAGGCATCGTTAAAGTCACTCCGTTGAGATGCCCAGTTGCACCCTCCCTCTCAACTCTCTTTCTTCTCACTCTCTCTCTCTCTCTCTTTTTCTCCCTTTTCCTACAGTTAGAAGGTAAATTAATTGGCTGGACTGATGAGCTGAAGGTCGTTTGCTCCCAGCACTGTTGTGTGTGTGTGTGTGTGTGTGTGTGTGTGTGTGTGTGTTGAGGGGGGGGGGGGGGGATGGCGGCGTGGTGTGTGGCTCCTCCAAGCGCAGGGTTAATAAGCTGACAGTAAAACAGGACCAGATAGCAGCCGACACCAGGGGCTGTTTTCCTGCCCGCAAGAGGCCTCGGCTGTTGACACACTCGTGCCTCATCTCTCTCTCCGTCCTCCCGATCCTCTTCAGAAATCCACGTTACACACACACACACATACACCACGTAGACACTTTCTTACACACACACACTAGCCCTACACACCCCAGTTTTCTCGGGGTAGAAGGAAAGAAAAAGACGGGAGGGAAAATAAATAAATAATAAAAGGGAACATGGCTACCCCATCCTCTTCCCCTTACAAGATCTGAATATTAATTTATTTTGCTATAAATATTAAAGAAATCTGTACCTTTTAAAAATTCTTTTCAAATTCAAAGCACTACCCCCGCCCCCCTCACCAGCTGCATTGAAGAAGCCTTGCCCAGGAGAGTGCTGCCAGCAGACACCTTCTAATGCAGAGACTTGCTTGATAAGGTTTCTTTTTTTTTTTTTTTCTTCCTTCCTCTTCTCCTCCTCTTCAGCGGTCCGGGGGGATTTCCCCGATGCATCCAACGTGTCAGAAATAATTAGGTTTTGTCAGATTTATCATCATGGCACAAACCCTCTCTCCCTAAGATGAGGCCTGGATCATGTTAAGCCTTGTTTGTGCGTGACAGTCCTATTATTCTTGTTAGTAGTCCAACTTCCCGACCCCGTCTCTCTCCTTCTCTCTCTGCCCCCCCCCCCCCCCCCTCTCTCTCTCTCTCTTTTCTCTCCCTCCCTCTCTATGTGAATGGGTCTCTTTAAGGTTAAATGTCTGTGTGTTGGATATTTCCACCCTGTCCTGATGTTACTGGTGCTGCTGTACAGTTATTGACGGGCTCTAGATAAGCATCCGATTGTGTGCATCCATCAGGGTTGGCGGGGGGTTGCGGAGGTGTGGGGTTGGAGTGTGGCCCCTGCATGCCCCAGCCGAAGGTGTCGAGGCTGGGCTTGATTAATGGCACTGCTGCCTGTTGGCTGTTCTCTGGAGAACCCCGGTGCCGACGCATGTTAAAGGGGGGGGGGGGGGGGCGCAATTTCTATCAACGAGATAAAATATACATAGGTGTACTCACATTTCTCTCTCAGCCAGGCAAACACACACACACACACACACACACACACACACACACACACACATACATATACACAAACTACTGCATACGCACAGACACATATGGCATTACTGTAATAGTTACATAGAGTTTACCTTCTATTCTGCTATGCTGTAGTTAATTACTGACATCTAGAGTGACACCCCTGTTATACAACACTCAGACGAAACACTACCATGTGAAGGCCAGTTATACAACTTAAGTGTAGAAAAATACTGTAACACAACTATAAAAACACATATGGCTGAAAATAAGGTGTCCATCAGTCCATAAGGTGTTACAGATGGTGGGCATGAGCTTCGCATGTCATTAAGAATAAGCAAAACAGTGTTTCCTCAAGTGTTTGTGTGTGTGTGTGTGTGTGTGTGTCTTTTCTTTGTGTACTTGCCACGGACAGGGTAAAGGCCTCGCATAAAACCTTCTGGCGCGGTCTTCCGCCATGTCTTGTCTCTAATTACCTTTAACAAACAGCAGCGTGACACAGAGCAGTGATCTGACAGCGCACAGGCTTGTGAGCAAACCACTCAGATATTTATGAGAGAATGTACCTTTGCACGCTGCACAGCAACCGCAGGCCAGACACATAGGTATGCAGAGGAGGAGAGGAGGGAGTTAGAGGAGAAGAGAGAGAGAGAAAGAGAGAGAGACAGTGAACCAATGTAGAATGAGAGAGAGAAGGAGGGAAGGAAACAAAGAAGGAGTTGGAGAGGGGAAAAAAACAGGTGGAGGAGGAGATATGGCAAGAAAAACAGGTGAATGAATGACAAAGGAAGTGCTCGTTAGGAAGGGAAATAAACAGGAGGAGAGACAAAGTGTGGAAGGAAGAAAGAGTGAATGGAGGGAGGGAAAGTGGGATGAATTGCATCATGGGAAATTTCTCCTCATGTTTCCCCTTATGTCTCTTCCAAGGCCCTCCATCCACGTCAAGGAGGAGCCGCTCAACATGGATGATGACGACTGTCCGATGTCACTGGTGACGACAGCCAATCACAGTCCAGAGCTGGAGGAGGATCGCGAGCTGGAGGAGGGCAACCTATCGGAGGACCTGGAGTGATGAGTCTCTGAGTCTCCCTCCCTCCCTCTGCCCCCTAACCTTTTCAACCCGGCCCTGTATAACAAACCAAACACACCAATTCTGTCTGTCCAAATTAGTCATAAGGCCACAACTATAGACCAACCCCCACCCCCAGCCCATCCTTTTCACCCATCTCAAACCACTCAGTTACCAAAACAAGCCCAGGAGATTGGAGGTCTGACTATTTATTAGCATGGATCTGGGGAGTAACAGAAACGGCCCAAAGAAACTCTTTGCTGAAGCCTTTGGGAGTCGATAAGAACCAGCATGAGATGCCTGGTTGTTGTTGTTTTTTTTGTTTGTTTGTTTTGTTTTGTTTTGGTTTTTTGTGGGGGGGAAAGGAAAACGTAAGAAACTGTATGAAAGCAGACAAAACTAACGAAAAAAACAATACAAATACACACTACAAAGAAAACTTTTTTTGTTTCCCTCTCGAGCGAGCAGCTTGGACAAAATCAGGCTGGTGAAACAGGCACACAAGTGGTGCGGACGTTTTGAAAAAAAAAAACTCAAAAAGGATTCCAAACGACCGAGCCTGACTTACATAAAAATACTGGCCTCATGTACTGCCAAAAAAAAGACATTTTATGTTTGTGAATATCCCACCTGCAGTAGTTGTTGATGTTAGAGACAATTGCTGGTTCAATTCAAATTGTTCTGTTGTCATTTGCACAGGAGTAGGATCAGATATTAATGTCACTGCCTGTACGTTGTTTCAGAAAGTTTTAAAAACAGTATTTTTTGTTAGCCTTTCAGTTGTTTACTTAACCATGACTTTGATTTTTTTTTTTTTGTTCGTTTTTCATTTTGTTTGCTTTGAGTTAGAAAAGAAACGCCAACTGTAAATTCCCATCTCTGAATTCTCAAAGAGAACCACCACACGGTTTCCCGACTGTTGCAGCTGTCCAAAAAAAAAAAAAAAGAAAAGGAAAAGTTAAAAAAAAGTAGGTCTCTATCTTTGTGCTGGGATGTGATGTGTGACAAGTTGAGATGTAATTGTTTGTGAGTACCACGCTACTAGAGGAAGAAAAAGAAGAAAAAACAAAAATGAAACCAAGAAAAAAATGGCTTAGGGATGCATTTCTGCGTATTCTTCTACTGTTGTCTTTTACCTCCTCTTTGGAAAAGCTTTGTCTACCTGCAAACAGTCACAGGCAACAGCTGCAAACCAAAGCCTACACTATCAATGGCCAATAGAATAGACAGAAGTTTCCTCTTCTGTAACTTTAACCTAGTACAAAGAATTTTTTTCTTTTTTTTTTTTCATTTGTCTGCTAACTACCTTCGATGAACCTCTGGGATTGTCTCAAATACCCTGTACAAAGATTTTCGGACAAAGGAGACGATTTTAAATGTGTAATTTGGTGAGGAGTTGTAGCGGGTCCACTTTTGGGAGGGAATACATTGTGTGTTATAGGGGAGGGAAAATGTTGTCGCTTAGCCGAAGGTACATATTGGGAACCATTACTGAGCAGCTATAGGTGGACCATGACCAAAACTAATATTTGTGTATTAGTGGAAGTACAAAAACATGTTGTTGTTATTGTTGATGTTGTTGCTGTGGAGATACTTTATTTTTTCTGTATTGCTTTTTATTTTTTTTTTATTTTATTTTTTCTAACTTTATTCTTTGTTTTTGATCACTTGTGTTGCCATCGTGTTATTGGTTTTTCTAGTGAATGTGTACTGTTCCGTGGGACTGTCAATGAAACGTCACGTCTTTATATCGCCATTCTGCCAGTGTAGGACTGGCTAAGCGCAAAACCGAAACTGAAAAAAAAACATTGTAACCAAACATTTTATGATATCTAGATAAGCCAAAAAATCAATTTCTCAAGTTGTGGTAAGACGATGTGGCTTGGTCATTGTGTAAAAGCAAATAATAATAGCCATCATAGCAAGGGATTCAGAGGAAGGAAAAAAAAATCTTTTCTAGGTGATTTTTGCTTCATAACACAAGTGAGCTCTCTGTCTGTACAAACCAGCCTTTCGACTGCAGAGACTCGCCCACCATCAGCTGTGAGGCTTTGTGTAGTGGCTGAGGTGAAGGAACAGGTTGATGCATAGCTGTGGTCGCAGTGTGGGTTTCCTCCTAGCGAATGTCATCTAGAAAAGTGCACGTCGCTTTAACACTCACGTTTCTTCAGTCAAACCAAAGTAACACAAATTCTGCCTCTTCATATACGTGATAGAAACTGCTTCAACTGTGCACCAGATAGAAATTTCGCACACAGTCCAGTTAGATATGTTTGCTTTTTTTATTTTGGTTTCTTTTTTAATATTTACTTGTTTATTTACTTTGAATTCTGTTTTTATTTTCCCTTAACTTTTTTATTTTTCCTTTTCATTTTTCTCATTTTAGTCAGCTGGCTTTCCTGGTCCTCATTCATGGCCAACTACCAATGCATAAGGGTGTCTACAACCTAAAAATGCTTTGTGTTGTATTTAAAATATTGATGTGTGTCTACTTTAAATGTATGGCGAAAAACCGTGCGTAGGTCTGATTTCCAGTTTGGTGCCACAGCCAAGAGGTTGGATGCTAGAGCTTAGTGTTTGCGCACCCACACACACACACACACACACACACACACACCTGCACTCAACCACACACTCACACACACATACTAACACACACTCATACAGTGCATACACACAGACACTTGCACTCATACAATACATAAAGACACACACACACACACACACACACACGTACCAGCTCCACTCAAAGACGGAGTTGGGCCCAGGATACAAAGCGTATTCCTCCTGCTTTGCCGGAGTCAGCGAATCGACTTGAAGACGACGTTCATAATAATCTTATCACACCAAATATACGGACGCCGTGTCTTTGAAATAAAAAAAGGAAGGCTTTCTCCCACCCACTTATCCAAAAAAGGCTTTCTAAAGAAAAAAAGGTTCTACCTCTGCACAACGATATTTTTTTTTCTTTCCCAACAATTACGTCAGATTGCACGCCTAACCCGAACGCCACAAGAGCTCTCTTTCTTCGCTCTTCTCTCACTCTCTCTCTGAGCTCTTCGGAGCTGGTAATAGTCCCCATGGACAAGGCCGTCAGGCGGTTTACATTCCCCGTGTCAGACCTGGCAGATTTGCTTCGTGAAAGGTTGTCCTCGAACATTTGTAGAATGATTATGTAAAAAAAAAAAAAAACTCTACCTGTAAGGGGATATTGTGTTTAAAAAAATGCATGTCTAAACTCATTTGGTGGACTGGAAATTAATAAAAAAAAGCATCTAAATGTGAAGCATTGGGATGGTGGCCTACTGTTAGCGTACCATGTGTATGAATGCATACCTCAGCTGTGTTGCTTTGGGAAGGACAAAAATAACTCTACCACAGAATGCATATAACCTGTAGATTTTGCATGGGTTTTGTAAAAATGAACAAAAAAATTAAAAAGAAAAAAAAAAAAGAAAAAAAAAAGTCTAAAATAGTTGCTTGCACACAACACCAGGAAGACCTCCAGAAATGCAGTCTGCTCCCTCTCTAGATTTTAGGATTGTCTGGGATTCTTCGGGGATGATTCGTCTGTATTTTGATAATTGTGCATATTATGTATAAAAAACATTGTTGGTGGACCCATACAAATTTACCAGACATTTTTTCTAAGCTGAGAAAAAAAGAAATCAGTGTTTCTTTTCAGAGTTTCATGAAAAATTTTTACTGTTCTCTCTCTCTCCCTCTCTCTCTCTGCCTTTCCCCCTCTCTCTCTCTCTCTCTCTCTCTCTCTCTCTCATTGCTTGCTAAGACTAGCAACCCTGCTTTCTTTCTGCATCTGCTTTGCGTAGCTGTAAGGCTTTAAACTAATGTGTGTATTTATTGCTTGTACCTCTGTGAATACGTTATGAAGCATCATGTCTGGCCGTTGAGTCGCATATCCTTTCTACTCTAATAAGCGGGGAAGTGATCCCCTGTGTATACAGTAAATTGGAACTGTAGCAAAAAAAAACATGTTTATGTAATTGGTGAATAACTTTTTTTAATGAGTCTTTATAATTTTGTTTGTTGATTGTTTTTTTTTTTCCTTTCTTTTGTGTTCTTTTTTTTATTTTGTTTTGATTGACGGTAACTCATTTTTGATACTTTTCATTACTGTGTACTGTGTCCATATGGTTAAGATAGGAGAGTAGAGGTTATCATTGAGAGTCGTTTAAAAAAAAAAAAAAAAATCAAGCTGTTATTATTTTGTGTATCCATGGCATTTTTTCACTGCTGAAGAAAAATAAAGGACCAAAACTTAGGAAATTTGAAAAAGCAACTGTCTACCTCGAACCCCGGGGAGTGCTGCACTTTTCTTGCATCCATCCATCCATCCATCTTTCATTGGTACGAAAGCTGATGCTGTGGAAATCGAGGATCATTACACTTTCATGCCGAGTGCAGGACAGAACAGCTGCTGAGAATGAGGGAGGGAGGGAGGGAGAGAGAGAGGGAGGGAGAGAGGGAAAGAGAAGAGAATAAGGGGGAGAAATGAAGGGGGAAAAAAACAATGAAAGTTTAATGGTCATGTTACAAGCCTTTGTTGCAGCCTCCCAACACCTTGTGTTGTTTAGATAACTGGGATAACTGTGTGTGTGTGTGTATGTATATGTGTGTGTGCCTATTGTGGGTTTATATATATAGTGCATGTATCTGTACAATAATCATTACTATGAGTATCCAAGTGTGTGTGTGTGTGTGTGTGTGTGTGTGTGTGTGTGTGTGTTGTAAAATAGGCCAGACTCATGTGGGGTGAAACTATCTTTGATCCAAAGCAGGCCTTGGCCCAGCAGACGGTTGAAGTTGAAACGGTTGTTTGCTGGTTGCTTCTGTTGTGCCCTCCCTGGGACTGCACTAGACTTTCCTCCTCCTCCTCCTCCACCTCCTCTCCTCCTCTCTTCCTCTTGTCCTCCCAGTGGTCTCTCTCCACAGCAGGCCACATGGTGAATAGTGTCATGCATACTACATCTGGCCCAGAGCCTCATGCTAGTGAAATGTGAGAAGTTTAAGCAAAGGAAATAATGCATAATGCCACTCTCACCATGAAGACTATAGTAGGAGATGGAAGGACCCCTCTCATCCTGCGTCGGTGGTGTCCTCACTTCCAGTTTGTGTGTGTGTGTGTGTGTGCGCATGCGTGCGTGTGTGTAAGTGCGTACATGTGTGCTATCGCGCGCATGTCAGTTGTGTTTGTGCATGTGTGTCTATGTGTGTGTGTGTGTGTGTGTGTGTGTGTGTGTGAGCCTGAGCTTAAGAGGAACTCTAGTCTAATCCCCTGGTAATCACTGCCTTCTCCCCCAGCCCTTTAATTGACTCCACTTCATTTGTCTCCACTCTTATTTTTTTTTTTTCGGCTAATTTCTGTGCCAGGCCCTCAAAGAGATCTTCCCTTTCCCCGTGTCAAAAATCGTCAGCTGATCTAAAGGAGGTTCAGCCTAGCCCTGTGTCACTGTAACAGACTCCGAGGCTCATAGCGATGCAACCTTTTAAAGTAGCTCTGTGTGCCATTATCGTTTCTAGCCCATGAGATAGCTAACGAAATTAGAGAGTTGGCCTATACAAGAACCCACAATAGCACAACTCATAGCTTGCCCTTGTAAAAAGCTAGCATAACATAATCAGTGTGTTTTGGGGATGTAGTAAGACAATGTGTCATTTATGCTATCCATTGAAAGGGATTCAATTCTGATCTACGTAGTCAGATATTGTAGATGACAGGTGTGTTTACCTGTCCAACACAGGATTATATAACATCCAACTGATCTTGAGGATGATTTAAAAAAAAAAAAAAAAAAACTTAAAAACTATATCTATATCTATACTATATCTAACTATATCTATAAACAACATCTATCAAAAAGTGGTTAAAATTTACATGCAGTAGCCTTAACTGCTGGTCTCCCACAAGATGTTGAGCAGTGTAGCATTCTGTACTACAAGCATGCTGGTGCTCAGTGGAAAGATGCATACAAGGAGAGCGGCTTCACATGCAGATGCCTGCCTCGACCTCAGCACAAGTCCTGCACAGTCATTTCCATCTGAGAGGGGATGCACTGGCCCAAAACAACAGCAATTGACTCACTGTCCCCACGGCGTTGTCTCTCTTAACTCTCGTTCTCTGTCGGTCTGACATACATAAATCTGTAACTCTGAATCTGTATCTTTCACACAAACATACACACACTTACACACTCACACACATACCAATACACACACTTGGTCTTTCTTTCTGTAACCACCCTACTCCCCCCATCTCCTCTCTCTCTCTCTTTCTCTCTCTCGCTGTCGTTGTTGTTGCTCTTCCAGTGCTGTGGCTCTCTGGGCGTACTGGGCCTGCATGCCACTGCTGTTTATGCTCTTGGAAGTGTTTGGGAATTCAAGTGAGGGAGTGCACACTCTCTCTCTCACTCTCCCTCACACACACACAAGGCATGCGAATGCAACAAGAACTGCCAGTGTACTACACAGCATCAGAAGCGGGATTCGACATGAAAGCCTTGCGCGTGGATACAGGCCCCTCTTTCAAAGGCCATGAAATAATAATGTGTTGTGGTTGCAGCAGTCCGTGAGTGAGTCACACACTCTCTCTCTCTCTCTCTCTCTCTCTCTCTCTCTCACACACACACACACTGCTTTTCATAAAGTGGAGTTATTTACAGTGTAATGAATAAAAGAAAAGGGTGGTGGCACAAAACCCTTTTCCTCATGAAGTCGCTGAGAAAGAAGGCACTTTATATAACAGGGAGATGGGGGTGTAGGGAGGGGTAGAGGAAGTGGGGGGCTTGAGTGTGTGTGTGTGTGTGTGTGTGTGTGGAATGGGAAGGGAGGATGGTGTGCTGGGGGGGATGTGGTGAAATAGGTCATCTCTACTCTTCAGGAAGGGTCCTTAGTGTATGCAGAGCTAAGTGAGGAAGAAGGAAGGAAATTTAAATGTGTCACAATCAAGAAGCGGAGGAAGTTGAGAGACAGCACATACACACATAAATATACAGGTTTTTTTTGTTCACTTATTTTGGCACTCATGGCCAAAACTCAATGGATTTGAAGGGAAGGTGGGGAAAAATGAAGCAGAAGCAAGCGGGGCAAGACAAAGTTTCAGATTTAAATGCTTAAAATATGTGGAAGACCCAAGCCAAGTTTGTTTTACATCAACATAGCATTTCTAATGCTATATTATTATCATTATTATTATCAATAATAATTATGTAAATAATAATTGATAATAAATATTCTTATTTGGAACATATATTTATTTATCCTTACATCTACAGAAAAAATATATGTATGTATTTCCTTTTTTTCCTTACAAGCACACCTTTTGGTTTTAAAGTCATTCATTCGCTTTTGCTAGAGGACACATATATCGATCACAAGCACACACACACACACACACAAGTATATCTATCTCCTTCCCGAAAAGTGCCCCATCTCTCTCCCCCGCCCCGCCCCCCAGAGCCACTGTCCCCTCCACCCCTAGCCTGTCCTGATGGATGGCACGTGCACTCCTCTCACTCTCCATCTTCCTGCCCCAGGGCGCTGAAATTGCCTGCTAAACAGGCCGCGGCATCGGGCGGCGGCTAATTGAGACGATCATTATTATAATTGCGGCTCCTGAAAAGCGCGCGTCTTAAATAATTTGCATGGGGGCCTCTCGCTCTTCGGGGTTGATATTGGACGCAGTGCGAAAAATAATTGCATGGCTCCGAGGCACGTTTGGTTGGGTCGGTTGGTTGGTCGGTGGGTCGGACATGGGCGGGCAGGCAGGCGGTCGGGTAGACGGCTTGGATTGGGTTTGGTCTTTCTCAGTCGGGGCAGAGTGCTACTCACCACTCGTTCCACCCCTTTTTTCTTTCCCTCGTTCCTGTCCGCTTCACTGCTCCCGGTCACTTTGGGGGCTGTGTCTACTGAAGAAGAACATGCCTCTCTCTCTCTCTTTCTCTGTATCTCTCTCTCTCTCTCTCTCTCTCTCTCTGTCTCTTCACACCTTCTCCTTTAGTGAACACTTTCATTTTAAAGACAATATCCACAAGCACATTTAATAAAATAAAAATAAAAAATTGTGGCACATAAAATGATTGTCATCAACGGATTACTCATTTGTTTTATTGGCATTGCTATTTTTAGATTTGTTTGTCTGTTAATGGAGGTAGGCGTCAGCTAGTCTAGTAGCATCATTGAGCATTACTCTTTACACTAAATGCATGTACAACCAAAAAAAAAAAAACTCATACAGATCAGGTAAGAAGAATAATTTAGAATTCCGCAGATTGTGTAGAACACAAACAACTTATATTTTTTTTTCCCTTTGTACTTTCCATAATTGTAACACCCCCACACCAACACACACACACACATACTGCCAGTAACCAGAATAACAGCTTTTCCCATGAGTACAGATAGTGCACTGAAGTCTGGTAGTCTGGTAGTCTGCTCTCACCACACTCTCTCTACTGAACACCCATCGGAATGTGCAGGGGTCAGTCCCACCAAACGCAGATAAAAAAGTGAGATTTTCCATCTCTCTTTTATTTAACACACACACACACACAGACACACACACACTCTCTCTCACACACATATTACAGAATCACAGTTCATCATCATCTGAAAGCGCGTGGGGGAACTGATATGGCTCAAGTGCCTCCATTATCAATTTCAATCCAATCCGTGGGAATCAGATCAAGACCTAATTGCCAATTCATCTGAATTTATTAAAGAACAGTTTCAATTACATACCACCAGCATTGAGTTCTGATGCCCCCTTATTAAATTAGGACACTCGATTGTATCTCCAGCACTTAAATCCTGTCTTATTTAGTGTCGACTCCGTTTCTTCTCGCGGTCCGCTCGCTACCAAAGGAACTTCAGAGGAGGAACTTTCTCGGTCGGTTCTCGGCCCCCAGAAGTAGGGGAAAGCAGAGCACAGAGATCCAAAAGGGAGAACGAAAGAAAAAAAAAAGAAATGAAATGAAAAAGGAAAGAGAGAAAATATATTGTGGTTGGGGGGGGGGGCGTAGGATTCCAGCATTAGTGGCGAATAGTAGGTTAAATCAGTTACTGAGGATTTTTAATGACATTTCAGTGTTCCTGGTATAATTACTCTTCATCTAAGATATCCCATAATGATGTTGGACAGTCTCGGTTCAGGCTCGCTGGCTCCCTTCATTAGTGTGTCATCCCTATTTCACATCAGAAGATTTAATTGTAATGCTGGATATGCGCGCAGTGCTGCCACGGCCTAATCAAAGTAGATTCACTTCTATTATTCATATCAGAAATCACTCCTGCCTGCTATTTTTTATAAATAAAAGAATACAGATGCATATATCAGCTGTCAGTTATTAGTGGGGCTCAGGCGTATCCGCCAGACATGCAAGCAGCCTGCATCTCCCACTCAGCACCCCCCCCCCCCCCCCCCCCCCCCCCAACATACACACACACACACTCACACACAAGCACATGTACACACATACACACAACTGTATCACAACTAGCACCCCCAATCCTTCCCTGCATGCACACACACACACACACACACACACACACAGTACTGCTACATCCTACTTCTTTTTTTCCCACCCACACACCCCCCTGCCCTAACACCACCACCACCACCACTAATTCATCAAGATTTAGAAGAAGAGCTTGGCTGAGGATCAAGTTAAGAGTAAGAGAGAGAGAGAGAGACTGAGAGAGAAAGAGAGAGAGAGAGAGAGAGAAGGGATGGGCAACATTAAATATACATACTAATTCCTGCATGAAGTAATCTGATTACAAAGCAGGTGACATTGAGCAGTGAAATTCAAATGATTGGCAATAATGAGGTGGAGACAAGGTGCACGCACACACACACACACACACACACACACACACAGCACGGAGGTGGGTGGGATGGGCACGGGGGCGCGAGGAGAGAGGCCGGGGATGGGTGGGAAGGACAAGATAGAGGAAGAGAAAAGGATGGATTAGGGATTTACATTAAACACCAAACGTTCTCCTGTCCCTGGGACTCTTAGTGTCAGCGGGAGAGAGGTGTGTGTCACTGGTGTGTGAGAGGGAGTGTGTGTGTGTGTGTGTGTGGCGCGTGCACTGTACATTTCGTGTATGTGTACATATATAATATTTAGCCTGTATCTATGTAATAGTGACTGTGTGTGTGTGTGTGTGTGTGTGTGTGTGTGTGTGTGTGTACATATGTGCCCCTCTTCATTACACAGTTCTGCTGACCAGCCATGACACTTTCTTAATCCACCTCCCACCCCCCTCATTTGTGGCGAAACCAACACTGTAGGAACACACAAGCATTTAGGTCCTCCTCTATCCCACAACCCCCTCCTCTCCCCTCCCCTCCTCTCCTCTCCTCTCCCCTTCCCCACCCCTCCCCTTGCTCTTGGTG